>JAVHYY010000780.1:0-85668 GCA_035221665.1 Okamejei kenojei
CCTGCCCCACGCAATGCTAATGTTCTTATAGGACTTTTCTGTTGAGCTTCAGTCGTCATTGGCTTGTAGGCGACGTCGCCGTTCGGTATGCGTTTTCGACAGAGCCCATTCGGTAAGTTTTGCATATAGGTGACGCACACTTTTCGTTTATTTGCTTGTAGCATCACTGCCCTTTTGGTCCTTGCCATGTAGCACTCCATCCTTTCGTAGTTGCCATTTGTCTTCTTACGCTTTTGTTTTTGGCGTAACCGGCCTCGTTACCATTCTGTCTTTGCTGCAACTTCCATGCTTCGGGCCTCCGCCCGTCGCGCCACTCCGCACACGTTATGCAAAGCCCTTTGTTGCTCCAACAGCTTTTGTTGTCTTCGGTTTTTCAACCAGCTCACATGTCTCAGTCTCTGCTCTCTCCCTCGCACACTCCCTCCCATCTCCCTCCCTCCCTCCCTCCCTCACCTATACCCCCATCCCTCCCTCCCCTTCCCTCCCTCACTTTGTCAATCCCTCACCCTCCCTCCCTCCCTCTCCTCCCTCCTCTCTCTCGCTCCCTCCCTCTTTCGCCTCACCTCCCCCTCTCTCTCTCTCTCCCTCCTTTTTTCTCTCCCCTCCCTCTTTATTCCCTCCCTCTCTCCCTCCCTCTCTTGCACCCCTCCCCGCTCCACCCTCCCTCCTTCTCCCTCCCACCCCTCTCTCCTCTCCTCTCCCTCCACTCCTTCTCCCTCTCAGCCCCTTGACAGATCCACTGTTTTGTAAAATCAAGGCCAGTCCCAATGTAACTACTGAAATCCCACGCCCACTGGTATCTTTTCACCACTAGGCTTACCAAAATTCACCGCTGCCTGAAAAATAATCAAAGGCTCAACTTCCCTCTGAAAAGAGAGAATCCAAAGACTTAGTGTTTTAACAGAATTTTCCCGAAACAGACAGTCTGAGGACCCTACAACGCTGTGGCCATAGCGCTATGTTAACAGCCCATAGCGCCAGCCGGTAGGGGGGCGCTATGATTTAGAACCCAAAGCGCTGCAGGTCGGACTGAGTCTTTGTTTAATCCTACGCGTGAAACTGACAGCGCTCTGTTTAAACCTTTGATGCCAAACCGGCAGTGCAGTGTGGATTACCTTTACTCACCTTCGCGTCTTATGCAGAAATTTCCATCCCGAAATTATTCCCATTTCCCAAAATTTACCCGGACAACCAGAATTTCTCCCCCGAATTTTGGGTAATTCCTTCAAGTGGAAACACTGTTTTGACCTTCATTGGAGAACGATTTGATATCGAGCAAGAGTTTTCTTTCTGCAGTTGTACAGGGTCCTGGTGAGACCACACCTGGAGTTTTGTGTGCATTTTGGTGTCCTAATTTGAGAAAAGACATTCTTGTTATAAGGGAGTGCAGCGTAAATTCCACAGGTTCATTCACGGATGGCGGGTCTGACAGATGTGAAAAATAATCGACTGAATATTCACTGGAGTTTTAGAAGGATGAGGAACATATATACAATTCTTAAGGGATTGGATAGCTAAATGCAGAAAAAAACTTTCCTTTCCGAATTTGGGGGGAGTCCAGATCCAGGGGTCACAGTTTAAGAAATAAGGGTTAGGCCATTTATGACTGAAGAGGAAAATGTTTTTTCACACCCAGAGAGTTGTGAATGCCTGGAGCACCTGCATTCACTGGATATATTCATGAGAGAGTTATATATATAGTCCCTGTCCCACTTAGAAAACCGAACGAAGCCCTCTGGAGACCATGTGCCCCCACCCAAGGTTTCCGTGAGGTCCCCTTTAGGTTCCCTGGGGTTCCGGTCATTCTCCATGAGTCACCAGAGGTTCTGTCAATTGCCTGTAACGCTTCAACCGCACCGTGAGCTGCATCTACTGACACAAGGATCTTTGCTTCCGGCCGCGCACACACACACATACACACACACAAACACAGCGCCAAGTGGGGGTCAGGGACAGCCGAGGAGCGCTTTCAGTGTGTTTTAAGAGGAAAGTAAACGGCTGCCACAGAGACACGGTAAGTCCTTAGAGAGCACGAAAGGGAGGAGAAAGGACCGAGAAAGGGAAAGAGAAGGGAGATAGACGGAAGGGGTGCATACTGCAGCCACGCTGTGGTTGAGGCTCTCTAGGCAATTGATCAAACCTCTGTTGACTCCAGAGTCTCCAGAGGTTTTCGTTCAGGATTCCAAATTGGACAGGGGCTTTACTGTTTAGGGCTAAAACGAGTCCAATGGGTAATTGGGAAAGCAGAATGGGGTACTGATTTTGGATTATCAGGCCATGATCATAATTGAACTGGTCGTGCTGGCTATTAAGGGCCGCATGGCCTACTACTGCACCTATTTTCCTATGTTCCTATCGAAAATAGACACAAAGCCTGAGTAACTCAGCGGGACAGCAGCATCTCTGGGAGAGAAGAATGGTATGTTTATGCTCAAGACCCCTTGCATTACGGTTAGGATGGGGAAGGGTCCTCGACCTGAGATGTCACCATTCCTCTCGATAGATGCTGCCTGTGCGCTGATTACTCTAGCAGTTGTTTCTATCTTCGGTTTAAACCGGCATCTGTAGTTACTTCCTACAACATTTTTATGTTTCTCTCTAAGTTTAACACTTTCAATTTTCTGCAGAAGTAACATCCCCCACAACTCCTAGGTCATCTTCCCTTCCCACCCACACTGGTGCTCCCTCCCACTCTGCTTTTCCGACTACAACTGAGGGAAATGACTACCTTGTATTGAAAAGACTAGCTTGTATTCGCTGAGTTTAGGATAATGAGGATCTTTATAAGAAACATAAAAATTATAAAAGACTGACAAGCTAGATGCAGGAAAAATGTTCCCAATGACCTAGGGCTAGGCCAGAACCAGGGCCACAGCATAGAATAAAGGTGAGGCCAGGCCGGATTTACGTATAAGCTAGACAAGCTTAAGCTAGGGCCTAGAGATCTAGTGGCACGGCCCGCTCGGCCCCAAGGTGTAAAAACTTTTCACATATCTATTTACTGACTTTGTCCTTTCAACAGTCCCGGAGTGTTTAGAGTCCGTGCACCGGCTGCAAGTTTAAAATGTCCAGAACCGCTCCACTGGCCCACCTGCCTGCTCCAGGGGAGAAGAAAGATAAGGCTCCTGGCGGGGTAAAGGGTGGGTGGGAACGAGCAGCCCCACCCACTAACGATAGGCTGAACGGTCCATTCCATAGTTAACCACCCTGCTCACAGTCTCTGATGGGGCTGTTTCCTCCCGCCCAGTGGGACCGTCTCCCACGCTTTGCCCGACTGATCCTTGCCGCTCCCACCCTCCAGCAGCCCCGCAGCCATCTCCTTACTGCAGCCTGGACACACCGGCCTGAAGTTTCAACGGCTCAGACTCCAAACTCCTCTGGTTTGACTGCGCTGGTCCTAGTCTATACTCAACCCTGGTACGTCAGTGGCAGTTCCAGTGGTTCTTCGCCATTCCCCTCAAACCAAGGACCCCAGCTTCTTCCCCCCACCCACACTACATTCCTCATACCCCCCCCTACATCCCCCTGAACACCCAACACCCCCCCTCACCAGACATCGCCTCACCTCAGCCACTCACCTGCCTTCCTCTGCCCCAACCTCCATCCCTGCCGTTGTTTCACCATCCCCAGGACCTCCCCCCTACCTCCCCCTCCATATCCCCCCTGACCTCCCCCTGACACTCCTCCTCTCCAACGGCTCCTGTGGGCCTCATGTAATACGCGGGCTTGTTTTTGTTCAGAGCCCACAGGAGCCATTGGGAAGAGGAGGAGGGGGAGGAGCGACACCCCACCGGTTAAGGTTTAAAATCCAGCGCGGGGCTTTGTTTTTACCTAATATCCATAACATTTCCATTTCGAGAAAGTGGGGTTTTTTTTGAGGAAGGCCGCTGATAGGTGGGAAGTGACTAGGAAGCAGCTGATTGGCAGTCAGATCCCAGCAGTTTGATGTGTACTTGATTGTGTTGCGATTGTATCCTGAGTAAGGGGGAGTATGAGCCCAGGGCAGTGTACTGTTGTGGATGTCAGATGTGGGAGTCAGGGAATCTGATAGCCCTCCAGACATCCACATGCTTCGCCGGTGTGTTGAGATGGGACTCTAAAGGACTGTGTTAGGAACCTGGAGCAGCAGCTCGATGACCTCCGTCTGGTCAGAGAGTGAGGAGGTCATAGAGAGGAGCGACAAGGAGGCAGTCACTCCCAGACCACAAGGAGGCAGACAAGTGGGTCACAGTTAGGAAGGGCAAGGGGCAGAGGCAGGGGCTAGAGAGTACCCCTGTGACCGTACACCTGGAAAATAGGTACACGTGTTTTGAGTACGATTGGAGGGACAGCCTAGCTGGGGGCAAGCAAATACAGCGGCCGGGCCTCCAGCACAGCAGACCGGCCCTGATGCTCAACAAGGGTAGCAAAACTGAGGAGGGCAATTGTAATAGGGGACTCTATAGTTAGGGGTCGGATAGGCGATTCTGTGGACGCAGTCGGGAGACCCGGATGGTAGTTTGCCTCCCTGGTGCCAGGGTCTCGCATGTGTCAGAACGTGTACAAAAGATTCCTGATAAGGGAGGGAGAGGAGCCTGATGTTGTTACACATAGGTACCTATGACATAGGCAGAAAAAGTGACGAGGTCCTGAAGGGAGAATTTAGGGAGTTGGGGGAAAGTTAAGGAGAAGGACCAAAAGGGTAACGATTTCAGGATTACTACTGCCTGTGCCGCGTGACAGTAGAGTAGGAATGAAATGAGGTGGAGTATAAATGTGTGGCTGAGGGACTGGTGCAGTGGGCAGGGATTCAAGTTTTCACTTGATCACTGTGACCTCTTTTGGGGAAGGCATGATCTGTACACAAAGGACGGGTTGCACTTGAACCCGAGGGGACCAATATCCTGGCAGGGAGATTTTGCAAAGGCTACTGGGGAGACTGTAAACTAGAAAGGCTGGGGGAGGGACTCGGAGAGGGGGCAAGGGGTCAGGTGTGGGGCAAGAGGCAGAGAAGGGAAGCACTCGGACCCAAAATGTAGGCGAGAAAAGATGAAAAAGATAATAGACAGAGAAATAAGGGATGGTGGGTTTCTGAAATGTGTATATTTTAATGCTAGGAGCATTGCGTAAGTACGGTGGATGAACTTAGAGCCTGGATTGACACCTGGAAATATGATGTTGTGGCAATCAGTGAAACATGGTTGCAGGAGGCTGTGATTGGAATCTTAATATTCAAGATTTCGTTGCTTCAGATAACTTCAGTGTGATAGAATTGGAGGGTCCAGAGGGGGGGGGGTGTTGCATTGCTTGTCAGAGAAGATATTACAAGCAGTGCTTGGCAGGATAGATTAGAGGGCTCGTCTAGGGAGGCTATTTGGTGGAACTGAGAAGTGGGAACGGTGTAGCAACACTTTAGGGGTGTAACTATAGACCGCCAATGGGGAGCGAGAATTTGAAGAGCAAATATGTAAGGAGATAGCAGATATTAGTAGTAAGCACAGGTAGTGATTGTGGGAGATTTCAATTTTCCAAAATAGGACTGGGAAACACATTCTGTAAATGGGCGGATGGGTTTGGAGTTTGTTAAAAAATGTGTGTGCAGGATAGTTTTTTGCAGCAGAACATAGAGGTATCGACCAGAGAAGGGGCAGAGCTGGACCTCGCTGTAGGAAAAGAGGCAGGTCAGGTGACGGAGGTATGCGTTGGTGAGTACTTCTCGGGACCAGTGATCACAATACCATTAGTTTCAAATATAATTATGGAGAGATTCAGAACTGGACCTAGGGTGGAGATTTTTGATTGGAGAAAAGCTAACTTTGAGGGAATGCGTAAGATTTTAAAGGAGTGAATTGGGCACACTTTGTTTCATGGGAAGGATGTAGAAGAGAAATGGAGGACATTTAAAAGGGAAATTGTAAGAGTACAGAATCTATTATGTCCCTGTTAGGTTGAAAGGAAATAGAAATAAAAAATTGGAAAGAGCCATGGTTTTCAAGGGAAATTGAACACTTGTTTCGAAAAAAGAGAGATATCTACAATAATTATAGGAGGCATGGAGTAAATGAGGTGCTAGAGGAGTATAAAGAATATAAAAAGAATCTTAAGAAAGAAATTAGGAAGGCTAAAAGAAGATATGAGGTTGCTTTGGCAAGAAAGGTGAAAGTAAACCCAAAGGGTTTCTACAGCTATATTAATAGCAAAAGGATAACGAGGGATAAAATTGGACCATTAGAGAACCAGAATGGACAGCTATCTGCAGAGCCAAAAGAGATGGTGGAGATATTGAACAATTTCTTTTCTTCGGTAATTCACCAAGGAGAATGATATTGAACTCTGTGAGTTAAGGGGAAAAAGTAAGAGTAGCTATGGAAACTATGAGATCAAAGAGGAGGAAGTACTGATACTTTTGAGAAATATAAAAGTGGATAAGTCTCCAGGTCCTGACAGGATATTCCCTAGGACATTGAGGGAAGTTAGTGTAGAAATAGCAGGAGCTATGACAGAAATATTTCAAATGTCATTAGAAACGGGAATAGTGCCGGAGGATTGTGCATACTGCGCATGTTGTTCCATTGTTTAAAAAGGGTTCAAAGAATAAACCTAGCAATTATAGACCATTAGTTTGACGTCAGTGGTGGGCAAATTAATGGAAAGGATACTTAGAGATAATATATATAAGCATCTGGATAAACAGGGTCTGATCAGGAACAGTCAACATGGATTTGTGCCTGGAAGGTCATGTTTGACAAACCTTCTTGAATTTTTTGAAGCGGTAACTAGGAAATTGATGAGGGGAAAGCAGTGGATGTTGTCTATATGGATTTCAGTAAGGCCTTTGACAAGGTTCCCCATGGAAGGTTGGTTAAGAAGTGTTCAATCTTTGGGTGTTAATGGCGGAGTTAGCAAGATGGATTTCAACAGTGGCTGAATAGGAGATGTCAAGAGTAATGGTGGATGGCTGGTTTGTCAGGTTGGAAGCCAGTGACCAGTGGGATGCCCTCAGGGATCTGTGTTGGTCCACTGTTGTTTGTCATGTACATCAATGATCTGGATGATGGGGTGGAAAATTGGATAAGTAATATGCAGATGATACTAAGATAGGTGGTGTTGTGGATAATGGAAGTAGATTTTCAAAGTCTACAGAGAGATTTGGGGCCATTTGGAAAAGTGGGCTGAAAGATGGCAGATGGAGTTTAATGCTGTTAAGTGTGAAGTGCTACATCTTTGGCAGACAAATCAAAATAGGACGTACATGGTAAATGGTAGGGAATTGAGGAATGCGTGGAACAGAGGGATCTAGGAATAACTGTGCATAGTCTCCCTGAAGGTGGAATCGCATGTAGATAGGGTGGTAAAGAAAGCCTTTGGTGTGCTGGCCTTTATAAATCAGAGCATTGAATATAGGAGTAGGGGAAGTAATGTTAAAAATTGTACAAGGCATTGGTAAACCCAATTCTGGAGTATGGTGTACAATTTTTGGTCGCCTAGTTATAGGAAGGATGTCAACAAATAGAGAGAGTACAGAGGAGATTTACTAGAATGTTGCCAGGGTTCCAGCAACTATGTTACAGAGAAAGGTTGAACAAGTTAGGTCTTTATTCTTTGGAGCGCATGAGAGGTTCAAGGGGGGACTTGATTGAGGTCTTTTAAAATGATGAAAGGGATAGACAGAGTTGACGTGGATACGTTTTTCCCATTGAGGGTTAGGGAAGATTCAAACGAGAGGGCATGGACATGAGAATTAAGGGACAGAATTTTCGGGGTAACGTGAGGGGGAACTTCTTTACTCAGAGGGTGGTGGCTGTGTGGAATGAGCTTCCCAGCAGAAGTGGTGGAGCAGGAATCGATTTTATCATTTAAGAGTAAAGTGGGATAGGTATATGGACGTGAGGGG
The DNA here is from genome assembly GCA_035221665.1 of Okamejei kenojei. Lineage (NCBI taxonomy): Eukaryota > Metazoa > Chordata > Chondrichthyes > Rajiformes > Rajidae > Okamejei > Okamejei kenojei. Next base: position 7,874 of record JAVHYY010000780.1, read on the forward strand.
AATGGAGGGGTATGGTCTGAGTGCAGGTAGATGGGACTAGGGAAAACAAATGGTCGGCACGGACTGGAAAGGGCCGAGAGGGCCTGTTTCCGTGCTGTAATTGTTATATGGTTTTATGGTTATATGGTTATCACATTATAACATTTACGATATACATTAATTATACACTAAAGTATAACATTATAATACATTACTATAACATAAGGCAAATACACACACTAATATTAAATTATATTATAACACATTACAATATAACACTATAATACCCCAACTATAACACAAAGATATATATACCATTAGATACCTATAACACAATACAACACACTATAAAACACGATAATCCAGTATTACATTATAATACAATTATACGATATTATGCACACTATAATACTTAAACTATGACATTAAACGCAATTGTAGTATATAATGCAAAATAACACTACTAATGCACTGGGACACACTATATCTCACTATATCTTACTGTCTAATGAAATGTATAAATACAATATATATCAGAGAACAATAATGCCTTCACCTAAACACAATACACTATATTACACTTATAAGACACTACGTCACACTAAAATACACTTTACCAGAATAACACTATAATACCTATAATGCAATATAACACACCTACGCAATATAATACCACATATTACACTAAACAGTAAAACAACTACTATAACATTATAATACTATCACACGCTACCAATACACTATAACACAACACCAATACAACACACTCGAATACAATATTTATATACCCATCATTAATACATTATAACATCATAATACCAGATAATACATATATACACACACTCTAAACACGATATCACACAAACATTAGAACATAATATTTGTTATAACACTATATAAGCCTTTCATACGATGAAGCAGTGTTAGTATGTTATCGTTTACAATAGTGTGTTATTGTATATTTTAGTGTGTTAGTAAAAAAACTCTGTGTATTCGTGTGTTGTTTTAGGGTGTTGTTTTTATTAGTGATATACTTGTGTCCAAATGTGTTACATTGTGTAACACTGCATATGTGTTGTTATTGTTTGTCAAATTTTTGCAAGATGTATAATAATTGTTTATAGTAATATATTCTCTATTGTATATACAATGTGTTATTTTGTGTTTCATGTCTGATTTCGATTTATACAGTGTGTTTTAATGTTAGCATGTTGATATTATTAGACTATTTTGGTGTGATACATGTGGTAGAAAGATGACTGACTTTGTGCCTTCCCTCACAATGGAAAACTTTTTTATTAGATTCAGTTTGAACTATCGTGTATCGTATATAGTGTACAATGTATGGGATAGTACTAGTATAATAAACATATTCTGTATTAAGGGTACACAAAAAAGCTGGAGAAACTCAGCGGGTGCAGCAGCATCTAAGGAGCGATAGGAGATAAGCGACGTTTCGGGTCAAGACCCTTCTTCAGACTGGTCAGGGATCAGGGAAACGAGAGATATAGACGGTGATGTGGAAGATAAGGAACAATGACCATGAAAGATATGCAAAAAAAGTATCGATGATAAAGGGAACAAGCCATTGTAAGCTGTTTTGTGGTGTGAAAATGCAGAAAGCTGGTGCGACTGGGGGTGGGGGAGGGAGAGTTAGAGATAGAGGGAATGCCAGGGCCCGAGGGACTGAGGGAGGGGTGGGGAGGCGGGAGGGGAGGAGACAGCAAGGTGATCAGAATTGAGAAAATTCAATGTTCAAGCCCAAAGGAATGCAGACTCCCAAGAGGAATAATGAGGTGCTGTTCCTCCAGCTTGCGGTTTGCTCACTCTGGCCGTGGAGGAGGCCCAGGACCGAGAGGTCGGATACGGAATGGGAGGGAGAGTTGAAGTGCTGAGCCACCGGGAGGTCGGGTTGGTTTTTTGCGGACCAGCGGAGGTGTCGGCGAAACGATCGCCAAGCCTCTGCTTGGTCTCACCGATATAGATCATCTGGCATCTGGAGCAGCGGATGCAGTAGTTGAGGTTGGAGGAGGTGCAGGTGAACCTCTGTCGGACCTGGAAGGACTGCTTGGGTCCCTGAAAGGAGTGGAGGGGGGAGGTGAAGGGACAAGTGTTGCATTTCTTGCGGTGCAAGGGAAAGTGCCGTACGGGGAAGGGGTTAGAGCGGGAGGGGAGGGAAGAATTGACAAGGGAGTTGCGAAGGGAGCGGTCTTTGCGGAAGGCAGACTGGGGGGGGGAAAGTGGGAAGATGTGCAGGTGGAGGGGTCAAGTTGGAAGTGGCGAAACTGGCGGAGGACTATGTGTTGTATTTGCTGGCTGGTGGGGTGAAAGGTGAGGACCAGGGGGACTCTGTCCTGTTTGCGAGTGGGGGAATGGGGAGCGAGGGCAGTGTTGCGGGGTATGGAGGAGACCCTGGTGCGAGCCTCATCAATAGTGGGGGAGGGGGAATCCCCGTTCTCTGAAGAATGAGGCCATTTGTGATGACCTGGTGTGGAACACCTCATCCTGGGAGCAGATGCGGCGTAGAGGGAGGAATTGGGAATAGGGGATGGAGTCCTTACAGGAAGCAGGGTGGGAGGAAGAGTAGTCCAGGTAGCTGTGGGAGTCAGTTGGTTTGTAGTGCATGTCGGTCAGGAGCGTATCACCTGCAATAGAGATGGTGAGGTCAAGAATGGTAGGGAAATGTCGGAAATGGTCCAAGTGTTATTTGAGTGCCGGATGGAAGTTGGTGGTGAAATGAATGAAGTCAGTCAGTTGTGTGTGGGTGCAGGAGGTGACACCAAAGCAGTCATCGATGTAACGGAGGTAGAGGTCGGGGATGGGGTCCTGGTACGCCGAGAACAAGGATTGTTCGACGTACCCAACAAAGAGGCAAGCGTAGCTGGGGCCCATGCGTGTGCCCATAGCTACGCCTTGTGTTTGGAGGAAATGGGAGGAATCAAAAGAGAAGTTATTGAGGGTAAGGACCAACTATCCGCTAAGGCGGAGGAGGGTGTCAGTGGACGGGTATGGGTTGCTCCTCTGGTCGAGAAGAACCGGAGGGCTTTGAGACCGTCCTGGTGGGGATGGAGGTGTAGAGTGACTGGACGTCCATGGTAAAGATGAGAGGATGGGGGCCTGGAGAATGGAATGCACGGAGCCGACGGAGAGTGTCTGAGGTGTCTTGAACATAGGTGGGGAGGGATTTAACAAAGGGGGATAGGATGGCGTCAAGGTATGTGGAAATGTGTTCGGTGGGGCACGAACAGGGAGAGACAATGGTCTGCCAGGGTTTGTCGGGTTTGTGGATTTTGGGGAGAAGGTAAAATCGGGCCGTGCGGGGCTGGAAAACGATGAATCGGAGGCTCGGTGGGGTAGGGAGCCGGAGCTGATGAAGTCGGTTATGGTGCTCGAGATGGTGGGCCTGGTGCTCGTCAGTGGGGTCCATGGTCCAGGGGTAAGTAGGAGGAGGTGTCCGAGAGTTGGCGCGCGGCCCTCCGCTTTGTAGAGATCGACGCGCCAGACTACCACGGCACCTCCCTTGTCGCGGGTTTGATAACCCAGTCTGGGTTGTTACGGAGTGAGTCGATGGCAGTACGTTCAGGGCTGGAGAGATTGGAGTGAGACAGGGGGGTGGAGAAGTCCAGGCGGTTGATGTCCCGACGGCAGTTCTGGATAAAGAGTTCTAGAGCTGGAAGGCTACGAGGGGGGTCCAAGTGGAGGCGGTACGTGGGAGACAGGAAAAGGGATCATTATTAAATTGTGCCTGTGCATTATATTGTTATGGTGCATTACAGGTCTGAAAGTGTTAAAGTGTATTATATTGTTATATCGTGTTATTGTGTATACGGTGTTCACGTGTATTATATTGCATTGTAGTGAATTATAGTCCGTTATACTATATTGCAATGTGTTAGAATGTGTTTATTCTGTGTTATAGTGCATTGTAAGTGTTATAATGTATTATAATGTGTATTGTAATGTGATAGTTATGTGTTGTAGTGCATTATTATGTTTCCTAGAGTGTTAGAGTGCATTGTTACGTGTTATAGTGTGTATAGTGTTGTGTTATAATGTATTATGTGTATTACAGTGTGTTATTAAGTGAAACTGTGATAATGTGTTATAGGATATGTTTATATTGTTTTCGTGTATTATGGTGTGTTATGGTATATTATAGCGTGTTATAGTGTTTCATGGATTCTAATGTATTATAATGTGTTATCGTGTTTTATAAGTTTATGTTATACTGTTTGATACCGTTTGGTATTGTTTTGTAGTGCTACACATGTTATTATCATGAGAATTAAGGGACAGAAGTTTAGGGGTAACGTGAGGGGGAACTTCTTACTCAGGGGTGGTGGCTGTGTGGAATGTGTGAGCTTCCAGCAGAAGTGGTTGAGGCAGGATCGATTTTAACATTTAAAAGTAAAGTGGATAGGTATATGAACGTGAAGGGAATGGAGGGGTATGGTCTGAGTGCAGGTAGATGGGATTAGGGAAACAAATGGTCGGCACGGACTGGAAGGGCCGAGAGGGCCTGTTTCCGTGCTGTAATTGTTATATGTTATATGATTATTAGAACAGCTGATGGATTATTCGAACTGCTGGATGGATTATATTATATAAGTATGATATTAAATTGCTTTAAATATAATTTTGAAAAATAATCAATGTTTTAAAATATCTTAAAATTCAAGATTATTTGAAAAATGATATACAAAGGTATCAAACCCTAACCGCAGATTTATTAGAGGAAGGAATGAATAGAAAGGCAGAATCAAGCAATTATTAGAACTGCTGGAGTGATTATTGAACTGCTTGATGGATTATAAGAACTGCTGGAGGGATTATTAGAACTGCTGGAGGGATTATTAAAAGTACTGGATAAATTATTAGAACTGCTGGATGCTATTACTAGAATTGCTGGAGGGATTATTAGACCTGCTGGAGGGATTATTAGAACTGCTGCAGGGATTATTAGTATTGTTGGATGGATTATTAGAATTGCTGGATGGATTATTAGGGCTGCTGGATGGATTATTAAAAGCGCTGGATGGATTATTAGGACTGCTGGAGGAAAATTAGGACTGCTGGATGGATTATTAGAACTGCTGGATGGATTATTAGGACTGCTGGATGGTTTGTTAGGGCTGCTGGATGGGTTATTATGACTGCTGGGTCGATTATTGGGACGGCTGGATTGATTATTAGGACTGCTCAATGCATTATTTGAACTGATGGATGGATTATTAGGACTTTTGGATGGATTATTAGAACGGCTGCAGGGATTAATAGAACTGCTGGATTGATTATAGAACTGCTTGATGGATTATTACAACTGCTGGAGGGATTATTAGAACTGCTGGGGGATTATTAAAACTGCTGGAGTGATTCTTAGAACTGCTGGATGGATTCTTAGGTCTGCTGGATGGATTATTAGAACTGTTGGATGGATTATTATGACTGCTGGATTGATTGTTAGAACTGCTTGATGGATAATTAAACCTGCTGGATGCATTATTAGACATGCTGGATGGTTTATTTGGACTGATGGATGGCTTATTAGAACTGCTGTATGGATTATTAAGACTGCCGGATGGACTATTAGGACTGCAGGATGAATTATTAGATTTGGCTGATGGATTATTAGAACTGACGGATGGATTATTAGGACTTCTGGTTGGATTATTAGAATTATTGGATGAATTATTGGAACAGGTGGATGGATTATTAGACCTGCTGGATGGATTATTAGACATGCCAGATGGATTATTATAACTGCTTTTGGGATTACTAGACTGCTGGATGGATTATTAGAACTGATGGAGGGATTATTAGAACTGCTGGGTGGATTAATAGGACTGCTGGATGTATTATTAGAACTGCTGGATGGATTATTAGGACTGCTGGATGGATTATTAGACCTGCCGGATGGGTTATTTTGACAGCTGGATGGTTTATTCCGACTGCTGGGTGGATTATTCGGACTGCTGGAGGGATTATTAGAACTGCTGGAGGGATTATTGGAATGCTGGAGGGATTATTAGATCTGCTGGATGGATGACTAGACCTGGTGTATGGATTATTAGGATTACCGGATGAATTATTAGGACTGCTGGATGGATTATTAGGACCGGTGGAAGGTTTATTAGGACTTCTGGTTGGATTATTATAATTTTTGAATGGATTATTGGAACTGGTGGATGGATTATTAGACTTGCTGGATGGATTATTAGACCTGCCGTATGGATTATTCGGACTGCTGGATGGATTATTAAAACTGCTGGAGGGATTATTAGAATTGCTGGAGGTATTAGTAGAACTGCTGGATGGATTATTAAAACTGCTGGAGGGATTATTAGAATTGCTGGAGGTATTAGTAGAACTGCTGGATGGATTAATAGGACAGCTGGATGGATTATTACGACTGCTGGATGGATTATTAGAACTGCTGGAGGGATTATTAGAAATGCTGGACTGATTATAGAACTGCTTGATGGATTATTAGAACTGCTCGAACTGGACCAACAACCAAATTAGTTAAAAATGGAAAAGGAAGACTGTTTACCTTTTGAAATTGGGTCGATCTTATTTGCTATTACTAAATTAAGTAAAAAAACCTATAGTGAAAACCCCAATAATATATAGTGGAATACGCATTTGGAAACAATTAAAAAAGACACTAAAATTGGATAATTTACCACTAATTCTTCCCATTGTAAACAACCCCTACATTTAAACCCGCAATTAACCATATGACCATATAACCATATAACAATTACAGCACGGAAACAGGCCCTCTCGGCCCTTCCAGTCCGTGCCGACCATTTGTTTTCCCCTAGTCCCATCTACCTGAACTCAGACCATACCCCTCCATTCCCTTCACGTCCATATACCTATCCACTTTACTCTTAAATGTTAAAATTGATCCTGCCTCCACCACTTCTGCTGGAAGCTCATTCCACACAGCCACCACCCTCTGAGTAAAGAAGTTCCCCCTCACGTTACCCCGAAACTTCTGTCCCTTAATTCTCATGTCATGCCCTCTTGTTTGAATCTTCCCTACCCTCAAGGGAAAAAAAACGTATCCACGTCAACTCTATCTATCCTTTCATCATTTTAAAGACCTCAATCAAGTCCCCCCCTTAACCTTCTGCGCTCCAAAGAATAAAGACCTAACTTGTTCAACCTTTCTCTGTAACATAGTTGCTGGAACCCTGGCAACATTCTAGTAAATCTCCTCTGTACTCTCTATATTTTGTTGACATCCTTCCTATAACTAGGCGACCAAAATTGTACACCATACTCCAGAATTGGTCTTACCAATGCCTTGTACAATTTTAAACATTACTTCCCTACTCCTATATTCAATGCTCCGATTTATAAAGGCCAGCACACCAAAGGCTTTCTTTACCACCTATCTACATGCGATTCCACCTTCAGGGAACTATGCACAGTTATTCCTAGATCCCTCTGTTCCACAGCATTCCTCAATTCCCTACCATTTACCATGTACTTCCTATTTTGATTTGTCCTGCCAAGATGTAGCACTTCACACTTAACAGCATTAAACTCCATCTGCCATCTTTCAGCCACTTTTCCAAATGGCCCAAATCTCTCTGTAGACTTTGAAAATCTACTTCATTATCCACAACACCACCTATCTTAGTATCATCTGCACACTTACTTATCCAATTTTTCCACCCCATCATCCAGATCATTGATGTACATGACAAACAACAGTGGGCCAACACAGATCCCTGAGTCACCCCACTGGTCACCGGCTTCCAACCTGACAAACAGCCATCCACCATTACTCTCTGACATCTCCCATTCAGCCACTGTTGAATCCATCTTGCTAACTCCGCCATTAACACCCAAAGATTGAACCTTCTTAACCAACCTTCCATGGGGAACCTTATCAAAGGCCTTACTGAAATCCATATAGACAACATCCACTGCTTTACCCTCATCAATTTCCCTAGTTACCGCTTCAAAATATTCAAGTAGTTTTGTCAAACATGACCTTCCAGGCACAAATCCATGTTGACTGTTCCTGATCAGACCCTGTTTATCCAGATGCTTATATATATTATCTCTAAGTATCCTTTCCATTAATTTGCCCACCACTGACATCAAACTAATAGGTCTATAATTGCTAGGTTCATTCTTTGAACCCTTTTTAAACAATGGAACAACATGCGCAGTACGCCAATCCTCCGGCACTATTCCCGTTTCTAATGACATTTGAAATATTTCTGTCATAGCTCCTGCTATTTTACTTCGGAGACATGTGAGTGACTACGTGAATAGAAGCCCGTACAGCCGTTGGTGCGTCATGACGTCAGACGCTGGTGCAGTCGCGGTTGGAGCAGCAGCGCTCCTCCGAGCGGTAAGTTTAAAAACGGAGCTAAGATTGTTGAAGTTTTTACCTTAGGTCATTTCTGCGACGGTTTGAAGGAGATATGTTGCAGAAGTAAAGAAGGTGTCGGCGAGGCGCTCCGCAGTTAGAAAGGAGAATGACCAGGAGAGTGTTGGGGAAGGAGGCCCGTCTGGTACACCTGGTCCGGTGCTGGCTACACAGCCAGTGGTTGCGGACCCACTGCCGGGGGGCAGTGCAGGCTTGCCAGTAGGGCGGAAGGCCACTGGTAAGTCTGTGAGGCCCGTAGATGAGTCGGGCCAGGAGGTTATACCCTCCATTGGAGAGTCCGTTTGCTCACGGCTCTCCCAAGTCTAGATTTTATTACAGAGAATACTCGACAGGGACCAGCTCCGTGAGGAGGAGTGGTGCCCAAGCTAGGCTGATGGAGAGCTTGTGCTAGCAGCGCCTGTTTCAGGGCTGCAAATCTATCCTGCCTGTGAGGAGGATGTTCCATCAGTGCAGTTTGATGACACTGAGTCTATGCTGGGGGAGAGCAGTAAAGAAGTTTGGGTGGAGGTAATCCCGAACATTGCTGGGAAGTTTGCTCAGCCTAGAGAGGCAGGAGAGCCGATTGATGGGGAATTGGCTGAAGCCATTCAGTATATGCTCTCCCACCAGTTACAGGAGCTAGCTCTGGATGAAGCAGCAAAAAATTATAAGGCTCCTATTAATTGTGATCTCCTGAAGGTACCGGTGGTTAATCACCAAATTTGGTCACAGATGGGCATGCCTGCTAGGGCCCAGGAGATGAAGTTCCAAAAAGTGCTGAAACTGTTGGCAGCAGGTATTACAGCTGTGGTGAAAGTGATTGACCCAAGCAATGTGGTTGAACGCACACCAGGATGGACTGGGATTTCTTTGCAGTGCGTTTTTTGAAATCAACAACATCAGGAGGGCTGCTATTAGGCCAGTGCTTAATCCAAGTTTGGCAAGTTTGTGCAAACCACCCAGTGTACCACCACAAAATCTGTTGTTTGGCGGTAACCTAGCGAAAAGAGTCAAAGATTGTCATGAAGATGTTAAAACTATGGCCCTCATTAAGCCGGCTGGTAAGCAGGGCAAAAGGTTTTCTCCAAATTGGAAAGGAACTAATGTGGATGCAGGAGAAGGAACGAGCCGTTCAGGTTTCCAATTTCGGAACTGGCAGGCTGCCAGCATGAAGGGGAAGGTGCCTTTCTCCACAAGAGGTCGAGGACAACAAGGTCCGCAAGGAAAGATGCAAGTAAGAAAAACATCAACAGACGATAAATTAATTGATGTTCCTGTTCAAAGTGGGGGAAGGTTAAAATTGTTTCTCAAACAATGGCAGCAGTTGACATCTGATTTGTTCATACTTAGTAGTATTGAAGGGGTGAAAATTGAATTTTACTCTAAGGACAGTCTACCTAATCAACATTTTCCTAGTCGTAAACTTGTTTTTCCAGATGAAGAAAATGTGCTTATTCAAGCAGAGATTCAGTCGTTGCATAATAAAGGGGTAATTGAGCCTTCTGTCTATCAAAGTCGACAATTTGTGTCAAATATATTTCCCAGATCTAAAAGGACTGAGGGGTGTAGAATTATTTTGGATTTATCAAGTTTGAACAAGTTTGTTTGTTATAGGCATTTCAAAATGGAAACCTTTATCACGGCCAAACATCTAGTGTCCAAAGGGTGTTATATGGCAACTATTGATTTGAAGGATGCGTATTACTCAGTGTCTATTCATGAGGATGATAGAAGGTATTTGAAATTTAATTGGATGACGCAGCCGTGGCAATTCAGGGCATTGCCGAATGGACTAACTTCAGCTCCTAGGTTATTTACTAAATTGGTAAAACCTGTGTTAGCGTTACTTAGAGCTAAGGGGCATGTGGTAATGGCCTACTTGGATGATATTCTGATTATTGGAAAGACTCATGCTGAAACTCAATCATCAGTTTCAGTTGTTAAAATCACTTTTGAGCAATTGGGATTTGTGATTCATCCAGATAAATCTAAATTATCACCAGTCCAAATTATTGATTATCTGGGATTTACCATTAATTCAAATCACATGTTGGTGACTTTGCCCAGGGATAAATTGAATCAGTTAATTGAGGACTGTGTTAATCTCATTAGAGAACAAAGGCCTTCAATTAGACAAGCAGCCAGGTTAATTGGGAAGTTGGTGGCAGCATTTCCAGCTGTGCAGTATGGTCCTCTGCATCATCAACAATTACAACGATCAAAGGAACAGGCACTGAGAATACAAAGGGGCCATTTTGATAGGCCTATGCAGTTGTCAGCTGGGGCGATTGCTGACATACAATGGTGGATAGCAAATGTTTCAACAAGTTTTAGGAAGGTTTTGGTGGAACCACCGTCATTGATATTACAGACTGATGTAAGTGCACTGGGTTGTGGTGCAACAGACATCTCTTCTAGTTGTGGAGGCAGATGGAATGTGGATGAGACATCGCTTCTTCAACTAAGAGGGATTAATTATTTAGAGTTGTTGGGCACCTGGTATGGGCTCAAAGCTTATTGTTCTACAAGGAGGGATCTGCATGTGCAGGTTCAGATTGACAACACCACAGCAGTGGCATATGTAAACCACATGGGTGGAGTTAAGTCACAGTCTTGAGATAGACTGGCTAACCAGATTTGGAGCTGGTGTATTGACCAAAATATCTGGCTTTCAGCACTTTATTTGCCAGGAAGGTTCAACACGGTAGCTGACACTAGATCACGTCAGTTTAATGACAACATTGAATGGATGTTAAATCAGGATGTATTTAACCAAATGATTGTTCAGTATGGATTGCCAGATATTGACTTGTTTGCATCTCGATTAAATCATCAGTTACCTCGATATGTTTCATGGGAACCAGATCTTGGGCAGTAGCAGTGGATGCGTTTTCACTGCATTGTGGAGGAATGTTTGTGTATTTCCTCCATTCTGTCTCATCAGCAGATGTTTGCAAAAGATCAAGGAAGACTCCGCTTCAGGGGTATTGGTAGTGCCAGATTGGCCTACACAAGCATGGTTTCCCGTTGTATTACAAATGCCTAGGGAACCTTACATGCTTATTCCCAAGAATAAAAATCTACTGGTAAATCCAGTCACTGGGGATCAACATCCTTTACATGATCGTATTGATCTGTTAATTTGCAGATTTTAAGGAGGCCATACCTGGGGAGAGGACTGTCTCATCGGACTGTGGATGTTCTCACGTCGGCCTGCAGGGATAGTACACAGCAGCAATATGTCACCTACATAAAGAAGTGGGAGCAATTTTGCCTACAGCAGAATATTGTATATCACACTGCAGGGATCAAGGAACGTATTGGAGTTTTTGTCAACTCTTTATTTTGACCAAAAATTAAGTTATAGTGCGATCAATTCAGCCAGAAGTGCTCTGTCTTCTTATTTACCTATGGATGCAGAATTACATACAGTAGGACACATCCGTTAGTTTCACGATTCATGAAGGGAGTTTTCAATTCTAATCCTCCTAAACCCAGGTATGCCGGGATTTGGAATGTGAGTGAGGTTCTTATGGTTCTTCGCCAGTGGGCTCCGGTTACAAGCCTATCTATAGCCAAATTAACTATTAAGGTGGTCATGCTTATGACCTTGGTTTCAGCTCAACGTGTACAAACGTTGCAAAAGCTACGGCTGGATAGAACGCATGTGTCGGCAGATACCATTATATTCTATGTCTATGATTTGCTTAAACATAATAGAAGAGGCAAGACAGGATGTAAGATTGTGTTTTCAGCATATCCCGCAGATGATCGCTTGTGTGTAGTCTCACATTTATCTCGTTACATTGAGATTACTCAACCTCTGAGAGGAACAGAGTCGGCTTTGTTTATTAGTCACAAAAAAAACACACAGTAAGGTGTCGGTGCAAACAATTTCAAGGTGGCTAAAGCAGGTCCTGGCAAGTGCTGGAATTGATACTGATAAATTCAAATCTCATTCCACCAGGGCGGCATCAACTTCCGCGGCAAGGGCGATGGACGTGCCAATAGACCATATCCTCGCGGCCGCAGGATGGTCCAGTGAGCTAACTTTTCAGAGGTTTTTCACAAGCCGATTTCAAGGCTCGGGATGTTTGCTGATTCTGTTTTGAGTACTGTTACACTTTCCCCCTGAGTTAGAGGGGTTTGTTATGATTTGTTTGTAAATAAAACTGTTATTCATTTAACAAATGTGCTAATGATGCATGATTGATTGTTAACGACTTTTGAGTCAATCCAGGCAGTGTGAACGGCGGATTTCGATCTGCGGCGTGAATTCACAGTGCTTTGAAGTCTTCACGTAGTCACTCACGTGACTCCTAAGTAAAATAGTAAGATTAAACGAGAACTTACCAGTTTGAAGTTTGATCTTTATTTTATGAGGAGTCGAGCTGAGGGACTACGTGCCCTCCGCTCCCACCCTCATAGATCTCATCTGGTAGTTCTAGTTTTATCATCTTACCATTGTACTTCAGTCATTGTTAGCTGTGAATTCATTCCGCTGCTTTGAAGATTGACGCACCAACGGCTGTACGGGCTTCTATTCACGTAGTCCCTCAACTCGACTCCTCATAAAATAAAGATCAAACTTCAAACTGGTAAGTTCTCGTTTAATCTTACTATTTCTACACTAACTTCCCTCAATGTCCTAGGGAATATCCTGTCAGGACCTGGAATGTAACACAAAGATATTATTCTTTATTTAAATCTAATTTCCGAGGACTTCCGGTGGCGCTATGGAGGGCTAAGGAGTAACGCCAGCCAGCTCCGTGAAAAAAAACGCTGACAAATCCGGGAAAAAATGACCTACCTGCTGCCTGCTGCTTCTGTATCGACTGCCGTGAGTGACGTCATCAGGCGCGCGACTTATCATGTCTATGCAGCGCAGCCCCCTCCTGGAGAAACTGACAACTCGTGCTGTTGCTAGGCAGAAAACGGTGGAACGAGAAAAAGGCCCGACTGAAGCCTCGGGCTCAGGTAGGACGTTATCCCAAGAATATGTGACGAAAAAAACAACGAAAAAATCGGAAGGTGAAGAACTCAACTTTTATTGCATGGGAAATTACTGCTTTAAGGGAAGAAATAAAGCTGATGAATATTGGTGAAGAAATAAAAAAAATCAAGGCGGAAATGATGGACTTAAAGCTTGAAATTAATACCAACATTAATACCACAACTAAGAATACATCAGATGAGTTGAAGAAAGAAATTGCAGAAATAATGATTGGACTGGCAAAGGAGATGAATGATAAAATCAAAAATGTGAAAACTGACTTTGAAGAAAGGCTGAATCCTGTGGAACAGGCACTGAACCAGCAGACGATTGTTATAAAAGACCTTGAAGAACTATCCGAAACAAGCGCTCAGACTACAGCAAAGCTTATTACTGAAAATCAACGTCTAACTGAATTACTGGGCAAAATAACCGAGAAATGTACTGAATTGGAAGGTCGCCAGAGAAGACAGAACCTAAGAATTGCGGGTATTCCAGAAGGGGAAGAGAAAGATCAAGATCCCCGAGAATTCACTGCAAATTTACTCCAAAAAGTTTTATCTCTGGATCAAAAGCCTTTACTAGCCCGAGCACATAGAGTGATGAGACGGCAGACAAGACTAATCGCTCCCCCAAGACACATGATAATAAAAGTACAGTACGACCACGTCTTGGAGGAGATAATGCAAAAAACACATCAAGAAACAGAAGTCTTGTATTTGAAGGATCAGTATTTATCGAGACTACCCAGCAGAGGTCTCCAGGAAACGAAAAGCATTTAATGAGACCAAAAGTATCCTGAGGGAAGTGGAGAATTTGAAATATGGTCTGAGCTATCCAGCCACCCTAAGAGTCACGTACAACAAGAAGGAACATTTTTTTCACCAATCCTGTGGAAGCATTGGACTTTGCTCAGAAGATTAAGGTTTGAGAGGATGCTTGATCCCTCACCATTGAATAAACTGACTTTGCAGAACTGGATGGAATTGAAGTGATGACTAAGGCAGCTGGAGAAAGATGTGGATTGGAAACTCTCCCATGGATACTAATAATTAGTATAACTGCATTACTAATACAAATAACTAATAAATACTAAAATTATACCATGGTATATTTACTAATCAGAATTAATAATTATCACTAATGACCAATGTTTACTTATAATGGAATGATTAGAGGCAAATATGGAGTTTGATTTCATTTGTCCTCTTTGGAAATCTTTCTTTTTTACTAGTAATTTTCACTTTTATTTTCTTTCTTCTTTTCTTTTCGTTTTTTTTTTTCAATTTTTATTTTTTAATTAGATTTTCAAACAAGTTTTAAATATTTGTATCCTCACATTTCCGACTATTGGAATCCGAATATTTTTAAATTTAATACCCCCGGTAAAATATTGCTATGGAATAAAAATTCCAAGAAATAAAGGGGCTGGTTAAGTTCGCAACATCAACTACGGAAGTCGGTAGATGGTTAGCCATGCTAGTATGACTAGCACTAACTACACTAATACTAGATGTAGTTTTTTCCTTCTTTGTGCACAATACTAATTTCTTAATCTATCCTCTTTTCTTTTCTGTTATAAACTATCATTATTATTTTCAGTTTGAATGGAGTTACAAATTGGATCAAAGGAGATATACACGTGAGAGACATTCAAGGGTCTCAAAATTCATCTATTCGGAGTTCGGGTGTAAGGTCGGGTCTGTCGAACTGAACCATTGGCTCTATTAAAGACCCCCATAGACAAAAGATGCAAGATTTAAAAATGAATATGGGGAATGAAGGAATAACGTTTTGTAGCTGGAACATTAAAGGTATTAATGAACCAATCAAGAGAGGTAAAGTATTAGCGCATTTACAAGCTGATGTGATTTTCATTCAAGAAACACATTTTAAAAAAGATGCCGAGCATAGGCTGAAAGCTAAATGGATAGATAAAACGTATCATTCTTCTTTTACACACAAATCAAGAGGCGTAGCAATATTATTTCGTAAAGGCACTTTATTCAAACATACATCAACTATAATTGATAACGATGGCAGATACATTATTGTAATAGGAGAATTAAATGCACAAAAAATGATTCTTGTCAATGTATATGGACCAAACTTTGATAGTCCACTGTTTTTTAAGAAATATTTAACAACATCCCGGAAATAGCACAACATAACTTAATAATTGGAGGAGATTTAAATTGTACATAAGATTCCTATTTAGACAGATCCACAAGACAAAGGAAAACCAAATCCTATTCCAATGACCTATTAAATGCATATATGATACTAGTAATATTAAAGATGTTTGGAGAATAGAAAACCCTCTACGAGAATATTCCTTTTATTCACCTGTACATAAAACCTATTCAAGAATAGATTATTTTTTGGTTGACGCTAAACTTATCTCACTTACTTACAATTCAAAATACCATAATATTATAATCTCAGATCATGCACCTTTAACATTTATGATTAAAATAAATGGTAAAACGGGGACAATGGAGATTCAATCCACAAATTTTTAAAAACAAAGCAACTCAGGAATATATTACAGAACAGATCAAGATTTTCTTTGAAATAAATGATAAACCGGAAATATCCTCTTCCCTATTATTGGAAACTTTTAAAGCATATGCCCGTGGAATTATGATCTCTTCTCAAGCATTTTATAATAAAAAGAATCGGAGGGAACAACAGGAATTGGAAAAGGAGATTAAACAATTAGAACAGAGAACGCTGCTAATCCATCCATAACAACACATAATAAAATCGCTGCACTGAAATATAAATTAAATAAAATATACTCAGATCAAATTGTAAAACTCTACCAATACACTAAACAATTACAATTTGAATTTGGAGATAAACCTCAAAAATTATTGGCTCGTCAATTAAGAAATATGGAGGGAGAAAAAATAATCCATAGGCTTAAATCATATAATGGCGAACCATTAGTACAACCTAAAGATATTAATGAGAGATTTTTTGCAATATTATAAAAATTTATATTCAGCTAAAATGACAGAAAACAAGATAGGAATAGAAGCATTTTAAAAAAAAAAATGTAATCTGAATGGGTTGGATACACAAAATAGAGAATCATTAAATGCTGAAATTTCAGTAAAAGAAATCGAAGAATCTATCAGATCATTAAAAAACGGTAAAACACTGGGACCAGATGGTATAGGCCCGGAATTTTATAAAACATTTTATGATCTGATTGCACCACGTCTGAAGACACTCTATGAATACATTTATACTCACCAGAAACTACCAGAAAACTTAAATGAATCTATTATAACACTTAAACCTAAAATTGACAAAGACCTGGATGACCCAGGATCATATAGAGCTATAGCTCTTTTAAATACTGATCAAAAGATACTAACCAAAATATTAGCACTAAGACTAAGTACAGTTATTAATAAATTAATTCACCCCGATCAAACAGGATTTATACTAAAACGATTATACAATATTATATATTCAAAAAGAGATATTAATAAAGACCTAGTAATTATTTTGTTAGATGCGGAGAAAGCCTTTGACCAGGTGGAATGGTCTTATTTGTTTTCGGTTATTGAAACTTTTAAGCTGGGAGAGAAATTTATTACTTGGGTTAAATTATTATACACTAATCCAACAGCCAGAATAACAGCAAATCAAATGCTATCAACTAAATTTAAACTATTCCGAGGTTGCAGACAATGTTGTCCTCTATCCCCACTACTGTTTGCACTTGCAATAGAACCTTTAGCTCGATGGGTGAGATTACATCCTGAAATATATGGATATGACACCAGAGATACTGAAAATAAAATGTCTTTATATGCGGATGATGTATTACTTTATATTACAAAGCCGGAAATTAGTATCCCAAATTTACTAAAATTAATATCTGAATTTGGATTATTTTCAGGATATAGTATTAATTGGAATAAAAGTGAATTTATGCCAATAATGGTAAATAACTTACATATATTACAACAATTTCCTTTTAAGATAGCAAACGAAAAAATCAAATATCTTGGAATTCATCTAACAAAAAGATTTGACTCTTTATTTAAATCCAATTTTCCACTTGTATTGAATAAATTAAATAAGAACATTTTATATTGGAAAACACTACCTATCTCAATGATAGGTAGAATTAATGCAATAAAAATGATTTTTCTCCCGCAATTTACTATATCTGTTCCAATTGATTCCGATATATCTTCCAAAACGTTTTTTTAAGAAGGTACACAAAAAGCTGGAGAAACTCAGCGGGTGCAGCAGCATCTAAGGAGCGAATGAGATATGCAACGTTTCGGGTCGAGACCCTTCTTCAGACTGGTCAGGGATCAGGGAAACGAGAGATATAGACGGTGATATGGAGAGATAAGGAACAATGAGTGAAAGATATGCAAAAAAGTATCGGTGATAAAGGGAACAAGCCATTGTAAGCTGTTTGTGGTGTGAAAATGAGAAGCTGGAGCGACTGGGGTGGGGGAGGGAGATAGAGATAGAGGGAATGCCAGGGCCCGAGGGCTGAGGGAGAGGTGGGAAGGGGAGGAGACAGCAAGGGTTAACAGAATTGAGAAAATTCAATATTCAAGCCCAAAGGATGCAGACTCCCCAAGCGGAATATGAGGTGCTGTTCCTCCAGCTTGCGGTGTTGCTCACTCTGGCCGTGGAGGAGGCCCAGGACCGAGAGGTCGGATGTGGAATGGGAGGGGGAGTTTGAAGTGCTGAGCCACCGGGAGGTCGGGTTGGTTATTGCGGACCGAGCGGAGGTGTTCGGCGAAACGATCGCCAAGCCTCCGCTTGGTCTCACCGATATAGATCATCTGGCATCTGGAGCAGCAGATGCAGTAGATGAGTTGGAAGATGTGCAGGTGAACCTCTTTCGGACCTGGAAGGACTGCTTGGGTCCCTGAAAGGAGTGGAGGGGGGAGGTGAAGGGACAAGTGTTGCATTTCTTGCGGTTGCAAGGGAAAGTGCCCAGGAAGGGGTTGAGTGGGAGGGGAGGGAAGAATGGACAAGGGAGTTGCGGAGGGAGCGGTCTTTGCGGAAGGCAGACAGTGGGGGAGATGGGAAGATGTGGAGGGGTCACGTTGGAGGTGGCGAAACTGGCGGAGGACTATATGTTGTATTTGCCGGCTGGTGGGGTGAAAGGTGAGGACCAGGGGGACACTGCCCTGTTTGCGAGTGGGGGAATGGGGAGCGAGGGCAGTGTTGCGGGGTATGGAGGAGACCCTGGTGCGAGCCTCATCAATAGTGGGGGAGGGGAATCCCCGTTCTCTGAAGAATGAGGCCATTTGTGATGAACTGGTGTGGAACACCTCATCCTGGGAGCAGATGCGGCGTAGACGGAGGAATTGGGAATAGGGGATGGAGTCCTTACAGGAAGCAGGGTGGGAGGAAGAGTAGTCCAGGTAGCTGTGGGAGTCAGTAGGTTTGTAGTGGATGTCGGTCAGGAGCGTATCACCTGCAATAGAGATGGTGAGGTCAAGGAATGGTAGGGAAGTGTCGGAAATGGTCCAAGTGTATTTGAGTGCCGGATGGAAGTTGGTGGTGAAATGAATGAAGTCAGTCAGTTGTGTGTGGGTGCAGGAGGTGACACCAAAGCAGTCGTCGATGTAACGGAGGTAGAGGTCGGGGATGGGGCCCTGGTATGCCGAGAACAAGGATTGTTCGACGTACCCAACAAAGAGGCAAGCGTAGCTGGGGCCCATGCGTGTGCCCATAGCTACGCCTTGTGTTTGGAGGAAATGGGAGGAATCAAAAGAGAAGTTATTGAGGGTGAGGACCAACTCTGCTAGGCGGAGGAGGGTGTCAGTGGACGGGTATGGGTTGCTCCTCGGATCGAGGAAGAACCGGAGGGCTTTGAGACCGCCCTGGTGGGGGATGGAGGTGTAGAGTGACTGGGCGTCCATGGTAAAGATGAGAGGATGGGGTCCTGGAGAATGGAATGCACGGAGCCGACGGAGAGTGTCTGAGGTGTCTTGAACATAGGTGGGGACGGATTTAACAAAGGGGGATAGGATGGCGTCAAGGTATGTGGAAATGTGTTCGGTGGGGCACGAACAGGCAGAGACAATGGGTCTGCCAGGGCAGTCGGGTTTGTGGATTTTGGGGAGAAGGTAAAATCGGGCCGTGCGGGGCTGGGAAACGATGAGGTCGGAGGCTCGGGGGGTACGGAGCCGGAGCTGATGAAGTCGGTTACGGTGCTCGAGATGGTGGCCTGGTGTTCGTCAGTGGGGTCATGGTCCAGGGGTACGTAGGAGGAGGTGTCCGAGAGTTGGCGCGCGGCCTCCGCTTTGTAGAGATCGACGCGCCAGACTACCACGGCACCTCCCTTGTCGGCGGGTTTGATAACCCAGTCTGGGTTGTTACGGAGTGAGTCGATGGCAGTACGTTCAGGGCTGGAGAGATTGGAGTGAGACAGGGGAGTGGAGAAGTCGAGGCGGTTGATGTCCCGACGGCAGTTCTGGATAAATAGTTCTACAGCCGGAAGGCTACGAGGGGGGGTCCAAGTGGAGGCGGTGCGTGGGAGACAGGAAAAGGGATCATCAGTGGGGGGCGAGGACT
The DNA here is from genome assembly GCA_035221665.1 of Okamejei kenojei. Taxonomy (NCBI): domain Eukaryota; kingdom Metazoa; phylum Chordata; class Chondrichthyes; order Rajiformes; family Rajidae; genus Okamejei; species Okamejei kenojei. The sequence continues at coordinate 27,808 of JAVHYY010000780.1, forward strand.
TCTTCCCGTGGAAGAACGCTGTGAGGCGGAGGCGACGGTAGAAGAGCTCCAAGTCGTGGTGGGCGCGGAACTCATTGAGGTGGGGACGGACGGGGACAAAGGTGAGACATAGAAACATAGAAATTAGGTGCAGGAGTAGGCCATTCAGCCCTTCGAGCCTGCACCGCCATTCAATATGATCATGGCTGATCATCCAACTCAGTATCCCGTACCTGCCTTCTCTCCATACCCTCTGATCCCCTTAGCCACAAGGGCCACATCCAACTCACTCTTAAATATAGCCAATGAACTGGCCTCAACTACCCTCTGTGGCAGAGAGTTCCAGAGACTCACCACTCTCTGTGTGAAAAAAGTCTTTCTCATCTCGGTCTTAAAGGATTTCCCCCTTATCCTTAAGCTGTGACCCCTTGTCCTGGACTTCCCCAACATCGGGAACAATCTTCCTGCATCTAGCCTGTCCAACCCCTAAAGAATTTTGTAAGTTTCTATAAGATCCCCTCTTAATCTCCTAAATTCCAGAGAGTATAAACCGAGTCTATCCAGTCTTTCTTCATAAGACAGTCCTGACATCCCAGGAATCAGTCTGGTGAACCTTCTCTGCACTCCCTCTATGGCAATAATGTCCTTCCTCAGATTTGGAGACCAAAACTGCACGCAATACTCCAGGTGTGGTCTCACCAAGACCCTGTACAACTGAAGTAGAACCTCCCTGCTCCTGTACTCAAATCCTTTTGCTATGAAAGCTAACATACCATTCGCTTTTTTCACTGCCTGCTGCACCTGCATGCCTACTTTCAATGACTGGTGTACCATGACACCCAGGTCTCGCTGCATCTCCCCTTTTCCTAATCGGCCACCATTTAAATAATAGTCTGCTTTCCTGTTTTTTGCCACCAAAGTGGATAACCTCACATTTATCCACATTATACTGCATCTGCCAAACATTTGCCCACTCACCCAGCCTATCCAAGTCACCTTGCAGTCGCCTAGCATCCTCCTCACAGCGAACACTGCCCCCCAGCTTAGTGTCATCCGCAAACTTGGAGATATTGCCTTCAATTCCCTCATCCAGATCATTAATATATATTGTAAATAGCTGGGGTCCCAGCACTGAGCCCTGCGGTACCCCACTAGTTACTGCCTGCCATTGTGAAAAGGACCCGTTTACTCCTACTCTTTGCTTCCTGTTTGCCAGCCAGTTCTCTATCCACATCAATACTGAACCCCTAATACCGTATGCTTTAAGTTTGTATACTAATCTCTTATGTGGGACATTGTCGAAAGCCTTCTGGAAGTCCAGATATACCACATCCACTGGTTCTCCCTTATCCACGCTACTAGTTACATCCTCGAAAAATTTCCACAAGATTCGTCAGACATGATTTACCTTTTGTAAATCCATGCTGACTTTGTCCAATGATTTCACCACTTTCCAAATGTGCTGCTATCCCATCTTTAATAACTGACTCTAGCAGTTTCCCCACTACCGATGTTAGACTAACTGGTCTGTAATTCCCCGTTTTCTCTCTCCCTCCCTTCTTAAAAAGAGGGGTTACATTTGCTACCCGCCAATCCTCAGGAACTACTCCAGAATCTAAAGAGTTTTGAAAGATTATCACTAATGCATCCACTATTTCCTGAGCTACTTCCTTAAGTACTCTGGGATGCAGCCTATCTGGCCCTGGGGATTTATCGGCCTTTAATCTATTCAATTTACCCAACACCACTTCCCGACTGACCTGGATTTCACTCAATTCCTCCTTTGACCCACAGTCCCCTGCTATTTCAGGCAGATTATTTATGTCTTCCTTAGTGAAGACGGAACCAAAGTAGTTATTCAATTGGTCCGCCATATCCTTGTTCCCCATGATCAACTCACCTGTTTCTGACTGCAAGGGACCTACATTTGTTTTAACTAACCTCTTTCTCTTCACATATCTATAAAAACTTTTGCAGTCAGTTTTTATGTTCCCTGCCAGTTTTCTTTCATAATCTATTTTTCCTTTCCTAATTAAGCCCTTTGCTGGTCTCTGAATTTCTCCCAGTCCTCTGGTATGCTGCTTTTTCTGGCTATTTTGTACGCATCATCCTTTGCTTTGATACTATCCCTGATTTCCCTTGTTATCCACGGATGCACTACCTTCCCCGATTTATTCTTTTGCCAAACTGGGATGAACAATTTTTGTAGTTCATCCATGCAGTCTTTAAATGTCTTCCATTGTATATCCACCGTCAACCCTTTTAGAATTAATTGCCAGTCAATCTTGGCCAATTCACGTCTCATACCCTCAAAGTTACCTTTCTTTAAGTTCAGAACCATTGTTTCTGAATTAACAATGTCACTCTCCATCCTAATGAAGAACTCAACCATATTATGGTCACTCTTGCCCAAGGGGGCACGTACAACAAGACGGCTAATTACCCCTTCCTCATTACTCAAAACCCAGTCTAAAATAGCCTGCTCTCTCGTTGGTTCCTCTACATGTTGATTTAGATAACTATCCCGCATACATTCCAAAAAATCCTCTTCCTCAGCACCCCTGCCAATTTGATTAACCCAATCTATATGTAGATTGAAGTCACCCATTATAACTGTTTTGCCTTTGTCGCACGCATTTCTAATTTCCTGTTTGATACCATCCCCAACTTCTCTGCTACTGTTAGGTGGCCTGTACACAACACCCACCAGCGTTTTCTGCCCCTTAGTGTTTTGTAGCTCTACCCATACCGATTCCACATCCTCCAAGCTAATGTCCTTCCTTTCCATTGCTTTAATCTCCTCACTAACCAGCAACGCTACCCCACCTCCTTTTCCTTTCTCTCTATCCCTCCTGAATATTGAATATCCCTGGATGTTCAGCTCCCAGCCATGTCTCCGTGATCCCAACTATATCATAATCATTAATATCTATCTGCACGTTCAACTCGTCCACCTTATTACGAATACTCCTTGCATTGAGACACAAAGCCTTCAGGCTTGTCTTTACAACGCATTTACCCCTTATACAATTTTGCTGAAAAGTGGCCCTTTTTGATTTTTGCCCTGGTTTTGTCTGCCTGCCACTTTTACCTTTCACCTTGCTACCTAATGCTTCTACCCTCATTTTACACCCTCCTGCCTCTCTGCTCTTGTACCCATCCCCCTGCCACATTAGTTTAAATCCTCCCCGACAGCACTAGCAAACACTCCCCCAAGAACATTGGTTCCATTCCATTCCAGGTGCAAACCGTCCTGTTTTGTACCGGTCCCACCTCCCCCAGAACTGGTCCCAGTGCCCTAAAAATTTGAATCCCTCCCCCTTGCACCACTTTTCAAGCCACGTATTCATTTGCATTATCCTCCTATTTCTACTCTGACTGGCCCGTGGTACTGGTAGTAATCCGGAGATTACTACCTTTGAGGTCCTACTTTTAAGTTTATCTCCTAGCTCCCTAAATTCACCTTGTAGGACCTCATCCCTTTTTTTACCTATATCGTTGGTGCCAACATGCACCACGACAACTGGCTGTTCACCCTCCCCCTCCAGAATGTTCTGCAGCCGTTCAGTGACATCCCTGACCTTTGCACCAGGGAGGCAACATACCATCCTGGAGTCTCGTTTGCGGCCGCAGAAACACCTATCTATTCCCCTGACAATTGAATCCCCTATTACTATTGCCCTTCCCCTCTTTTTTCCCCCCTCATGTGCTGCAGAGCCACCCATGGTGCCATGAACCTGGCTGCTGCTGCATTCCCCTGATGAGCCATCTCCCTCAACAGTATCCAAAATGGTATACCTGTTTAGGAGGGAGATGACCGCAGGGGACTCCTGCACTACCTGCCTACTGCTTTGCTGGCTATTGGCCACCCGTTCCCTTCTTGTCCTCCTACCTTTTGCCTGCGGTGTGACCAACTCACTGTACGTGCTATCCACGACTTTCTCCGCATCGTGGATGCTCCAGTATGAATCCAGCCGCAGTTCCAATCGTTCAATGCGGTCTGCCAGGAGCTGCAGCTGGACACACTTCCTGCAAACGTAGTCACCAGGGACACCGACCATCTCCCTGATCTCCCACATGTTGCAGGCTGAACAAACCACGGGAGACCTCTGCTGAGGACAGACCGTTCGATGTCGGAGAGGGGGAGGTCCGGGGGGATGGTGAACACGCGGCAAGGATGGGGGTTGTGGCCGGAGGAAGGCAGGTGAGTGGACTGAGGACGAAGCATTGTGTGGTGGGGGGGTGGAGGGTGGTCAGGGGGTGGGGGGGTATGGGGGCTGTGGTGTAGGTGGGGAAGAGCAGGGGTTACATGGTAGGGGGGGATGGGGAAGACCTAGTGGAATAGCCACTAAGGTTACTGGGGCTGGGGAGACGGGCACTAGGACCCAGTGTGGTGGGAGGAGTTAGCAACGTGGAGGCTTCAGGCCCACTGTAGAGTCCAGTCTGCAGGTGAGGCGACGGCTGCGGGCTGCTGGAGGGCGGTGGAGAGTCGTGGGTCGGCGGACCCGAAGGTAGGAGTCCGCGGGCAGTAGAGTCGGGGTCGGCGGGCGATGCGTTGGAGGTCCCGGTGGGCGGGTGGTCGGTCCGACCGGTGAGGCGGCGAGATGAGTGGGGTGCGGTGCGGCAGCCGTGTTCGGGGAGCCCCAGTCCGGCGACGATGCTCTGTAGGCCCGGTCCGGCGGCGATGCAAGGTGAGGCGGGTGCGGCTGTGGTCTTCGGTGGGCCCAGTACACTGGCGATGCTGGATGGGCCCGGTGCAGCGATGGCGTTAGGTGGTCCCATGGGGGCGGCGAGGTTCGGCAGTCGTGTTATGCTGGTGATGGGCGGTGGAATCGGGGAGGGGGAGATAAACAGAGTTACCGGGCAGGCAGCGGGGCTGGGCATCATCGGTAGGCAGGTGGAGGTCGGCCGCAGCATCGGCGTGGAGGTCGGTGAAGGCGGCGTCCTGGTGAGTCCTGGAGGCGCTCCTCGTGGCCAAGATGGCGTCGGGGGACTCAGGCCGGCGGCTCTGGCCAGATTTGGGGCCCGGGGCCTGCGGGCGGTCGAATCGGGGATTGTCGGTGGCTGGAACGGCCTGGAGGCGGGCTAATTTCAGGTCCTTGGTGGCGGTAAGGTGAGACAGGAATTGTTGATTGAAGCGGTGGATCTTCCGGAGGATGTAGTGTAGTCGGGGTCCGTTGCAAGTCTGGGTGAGTGAGGCCCGAATTTTCGGGAGAGTCAATGCGAGGTCCTGCTGGTGTCGGCGCATGGCAACCAGGGTGGATCTTAGTGCCCGGTTGGAGAATTGTACAGTGTGGTGGCAGATGGCCCGTCGGTACCGATAGTCCGGCTGGGGTCCGAACTGGGACGCAGGGAATTGGAGCTGGAATCCACGGGGTATGAGATGGAGACGCAGGCAAGCCCCGAGGAAGCAGATGTGGCTGTTGTATCGAGTCTGGTTGAGGGTGTGGTCGTAGAGTTGGAGGGAAGGGGGTATCACAGAGGGGGAGCAGTTGGAGAGGAGGTTGTGAAACTGTCTCCGTAGGGAGGAGGAGAACTTCTTCAAAGTAGGCATACCAGTGGAGTAGACAAAGTTTTAAAGAAGGAACTGCAGATGCTGGAGAATCGAGGGTACACAAAAAGCTGGAGAAACTCAGCGGGTGCAGCAGCATCTAAGGAGTGAAGGAGATAGGCGACGTTTCGGGTCGAGACCCTTCTTCAGACTGGTCAGGGATCAGGGAAACGAGAGATATAGACGGTTATATGGAGAGATAAGGAACAATGAGTGAAAGATATGCAAAAAAGTATCGGTGATAAAGAGAACAAGCTATTGTAAGCTGTTTGTGGTGTGAAAATGAGAAGCTGGTGCGACTGGGGTGGGGGAGGGAGACAGAGATGGAGGGAATGCCAGGGCCCGAGGGCTGAGGGAGAGGTGGGAAGGGGAGGAGACAGCAAGGGTTAACAGAATTGAGAAAATTCAATATTCAAGCCCAAAGGATGCAGACTCCACGGCCAGAGTGAGCAACACCCTCTCGGTCCTGGGCCTCCTCCACGGCCAGAGTGAGCAACACCGCAAGCTGGAGGAACAGCACCTCATATTCCGCTTGGGGAGTCTGCATCCTTTGGGCTTGAATATTGAATTTTCTCAATTCTGTTAACCCTTGCTGTCTCCTCCCCTTCCCACCTCTCCAATAGAAAGTGGGATACGTATCTGGAAACAATTAAAGAAAACATTAAAATTGGAAATTTTAAAACTGGCTCTTCCTATTGTAAATAACATTACTTTAAACCCTCAATGATGGATAAAGTTTTTTTACAATGGAAGAACTATGGAATTAATAAGATGGGTGATCTCTACAGGGAAAGTCTCTTTCTTTCATTTCAGGAATTACAATGTGTAAAAATAACGGATTACACACAAAAGAGTACTTTAGATATTTACAAATTGGAGACTATGTTAAATCAAACCCACAGGATTTTAGAAATAGAAAGACAGAAATTTTAGATGAATGTCTAAATAAATATCCAAACACAGAAAAATTAATATCATATATTTATAATATTTTATTGGAAAATAATGTACCAATGTCGGAAATATATAGGCAAGTATGGGAAAACAATTAGGTCAAACAAAAGGATAACGAGGGATAAAATTGGACCATTAGAGAACCAGAATGGACAGCTATCTGCAGAGCCAAAAGAGATGGGGAGATATTGAACAATTTCTTTTCTTCGGTATTCACCAAGGAGAAGGATATTGAACTCGGTGAGTTAAGGGGAAAAAGTAGAGTAGCTATGGAAACTATGAGATTCAAAGAGGAGGAAGTACTGACACTTTTGAAAAATATAAAAGTGGATAAGTCTCCAGGTCCTGACAGGATATTCCCTAGGACATTGAGGGAAGTTAGTGTGGAAATAGCAGGAGCTATGACAGAAATATTTCAAATCTCATTAGAAACGGGAATAGTGCCGGAGGATTGGCGTACTGCGCATGTTGTTCCATTGTTTAAAAAGGGTTCAAAGAATAAACCTAGCAATTATAGACCTATTAGTTTGACGTCAGTGGTGGGCAAATTAAATGGAAAGGATACTTAGAGATAATATATATAAGCATCTGGATAAACAGGGTCTGATCGGAACAGTCAACATGGATTTGTGCCTGGAAGGTCATGTTTGACAAACCTTCTTGAATTTTTTGAAGCGGTAACTAGGGAAATTGATGAGGGTAAAGCAGTGGATGTTGTCTATATGGATTTCAGTAAGGCCTTTGACAAGGTTCCCCATGAACAGGCCCTCTCAGCCCTTCCAGTCCGTGCCGACCATTTGTTTTCGCCTAGTCCCATCTACCTGCACTCAGACCATACCCCTCCATTCCCTTCCCGTCCATATACGTATCCACTTTACTTTTAAATGTTAAAATCGATCCTGCCTCCACCACTTCTGCTGGAAGCTCATTCCACACAGCCACCACCCTCTGAGTAAAGAAGTTCCCCCTCATGTTACCCCTAAACTTCTGTCCCTTAATTCTCATGTCATGCCCTCTTGTTTGAATCTTCCCTACCCTCAATGGGAAAAACATATCCACGTCAACTCTGTCTATCCCTTTCATCATTTTAAAGACCTCAATCAAGTCCCCCCTTAACCTTCTGCGCTCCAAAGAATAAAGACCTAACTTGTTCAACCTTTTTCTGTAACATAGTTGCTGGAACCCTGGCAACATTCTACTAAATCTCCTCTGTACTCTCTCTATTTTATTGACATCCTTCCTATAATTAGGCGACCAAAATTGTACACCATACTCCAGAATTGGTCTTACCAATGCCTTGTACAATTTTAACATTACTTCCCTACTCCTATATTCAATGCTCTGATTTATAAAGGCCAGCACACCAAAGGCTTTCTTTACCACCCTATCTACATGCAATTCCACCTTCAGGGAACGATGCACAGTTATTCCTAGATCCCTCTGTTCCACAGCATTCCTCAATTCCCTACCATTTACCATGTACGTCCTATTTTGATTTGTCCTGCCAAGATAGTTTAATAATTGGTAAAAAATTAATATTAAGATTTTGGGCAGGTCCTACATCCCCCACAATCAAAATGTGGATTACAGAAATGTCGGAGACACTTCATCTGGAAAGATTAAGATTTGTCCTTTTGGACAAGCTAGATCAGTTCAGAGGAATATGGTCTCCATTTATTGAATATTTAAAGGGTCAAGGTGGTCCGGATTCGAGGGCCTGACTGAAGCCTGAATGAAGGAATAGTGCTGATGAAGAACTATTATATAATAGACCACAGATATATCTCCAATGAAGAATAGCCTGCTTAATACTCCACTCATATTATTGATTTTTTACTTTTATTTTTTATTTCTCTTTATTATTTCTCTTTATTATCTTCTTTCTGTTATAAAAATAATAAAAAAGCATATTAAGAATGTATGTGACGAATAATATGTCTCTTTCTTTTTATTTTATGTTATTCCTTCTTAATATGTATTTCTGATAAAAATATTTTTACGAAAAAAAGAACTGCTGCAGGGATTATAAGAACTTCTGGAGTGATGTTAGAACTGCTTCTTGGATTATTAGAACTGGTGGAGGTATTATTAGAACTACTGGAGGGATTATTAGAAATAGTGCATGGATTATTAGTACTGCTGGAGGGATTATTAGAACTGCTGGGTGGATTATTAGAAATGATGGATGGATTATTAGAGCTGCTGGATTGATTATTAGGACTGCTGGATGTATTATTTGAACTGTTGGATGGATTGTTAGGACTACTGGGTGGATTAATAGGACTGCTTGGTGGACTATTAGAACTACTGGAGGGATTATTAGACCTACTGGAGGGATGATTAGAACTGCTGCAGGAATTATTTGTGTTGTTGCAGGGATTATTAGAACTGCTGGATGGATTATTAGAACTGCTGGATGGATTATTACGACTGCTGGATGGATTATTACGACTGCTGGATGGGTTATTAGGACTTCTGGATGGATTATTAGAAATGCTGTATGGATTATTAGGACTGCTTAATGCATTATTAGGAATGTTGGGTGGATTATTAGAACTGCTAAGTGGATTATTAGAACTGCTGGGTGGTTTATTAGACCTGCTGGGTGGTTTATTAGACCTGCTGGATGGACACTTCCGGTGTCGCTATGGAGTAAGGCAGACTCACGCTGTGTAGCTCCGTGAAAACTCTGTGAAAATGGGGGGGAAATCGGGACTTACCTGCACCACAACACTACCCGCTGCTTGCAATAAGCTTGTGACGTCATCAGGCGCGCGACTTCACCGGCGGAATGTCTACACAACATACCCCCCCCCCCCCCCCAAACTGAGAAAAACCGGTAGGACCAAAGAAGTAGGCCCGACTAAAGCCTCGGGCGCAGGTTTAACATCGTACCAAGAAGAGATCTCAAAGAAGAAAAAGACAGATGTGGAAGAATTAAGAAGTTTCCGCGCTCAAGAAATCTCAAACATAATGGAAGAATTGAAAAATCTTAAACAGAACTTCACGGATGAATTGAAAACTTTAAAAAATAAATTAAAGAAGAAATTCAAGAAGATGTTGTAGCTTTTGTACATGAAGTACTGGATTCCTGGAAGTTGGCCATGGAAGAAAATCTAAATCAAAAGATTGAAGAGATAAATGTTAAATTGAATTTGATGGAATCCAGATTTAATTCAAAGTTGGACCCCATCTCTCAGGCACTAGAACAACAACATAAAAGTGTAATTGAATTAAAGGAAATTGCTGAAACAAGCTCTAAAACTACAAGTAAGCTTCTCTCCGAGAACAAGCGTTTATCAGACTTATTGCGTAAAATAACTGGAAAATGTATTGACTTGGAGGGAAGACAGAGCCGCCAGAATTGGCGCTCGGGAAGGCAGAGAGGGGAACCGTGATCCCCCGTGAATTTGCTGCAGATCTATTGAAGAAAGTTTTAAATCTGGATCAAGCACCTTTAATTGCTCGGGCACAAAAAGCATTGAGACGCCGCCCAAGGGCAGACGTCCTCCCAAGACAACTGATAGTGAAGGTGCAATATGATCATGTTTTGGATGATATGATGAAGAAAATCATTCCGGCAGATTATTTATGTCTTCCTTAGTGAAGACAGAACCAAAGTAGTTATTTAATTGGTCTGCCATGTCTTTGTTCCCCATGATCAATTCACCTGCTTCTGACTGCAAAGGACCAACATTTGTTCTAACTAGTCTCTTTCTCTTCACATATCTATAAAAGCCAGTCAGTTTTTATGTTCCCGGCCAGTTTCCTTTCGTAATCTATTTTCCCTTTCCTAATTAAGCCCTTTGTCCTCCTCTGCTGGATTCTGAATTTCTCCCAGTCCTCTGGTAGGAAGGGCTTTTTTTGGCCACTTTGTATGCCTCATCTTTAGTTTTTATACTACCCCTGATTTCCCTCGTTATCCACGGATGCACCACCTTCCCTGATTTATTCTTTTGCCAAACTGGTATGAACAATTTTTGTACTTCATCCATGCAGTCTTTAAATACCTTCCAATGCACATCCACTGTCAACCCTTTAAGACTCACCTGCCAGTCTATCTTGGCCAATTCACAGCTCATACCTTCAAAGTTACCTTTGTTTAATTCAGAACCCTTGTTTCTGACTTAATTATGTCACTCTCCATCCTAATGAAGAACTCAATCATATTACGGTCACTCTTGCCCAAGGGGGCACGCACAACAAGACTGCTAACTAACCCTTCCTCATTACTCAATACCCAGTCTAGAATAGCCTGCTCTCTCGTTGGTTCCTCCACATGCTGATTTAGAAACCTATCCCACATACATTCCAAGAAATGGCAGGACAAATCAAAATAGGACGTACATGGTAAATGGTAGGGAATTGAGGAATGTTGTGGAACAGAGAGATTTAGGAATAACTGTGCATAGTTCCCTGAAGGTGGAATCGCATGTAGATGGGGTGGTAAAGAAAGCCTTTGGTGTGCTGGCCTTTATAAATCAGAGCATTGAATATAGGAGCAGGGAAGTAATGTTAAAATTGTACAAGGCATTGGTGAGACCAATTCTGGAGTATGGCAAGGGGAGGGAGATAGAGATAGAGGGAATGCCAGGGCCCGAGGGCTGAGGGAGAGGTGGGAGGGGGATGAGACAGCAGGGGTTAACAGAATTGAGAACATTCAATGTTCAAGCCCAAAGGATGCAAACTCCCCAAGCGGAATATGAGGTGCTGTTCCTCCAACTTGCGGTGTTGCTCACTCTGGCCATGGAGGAGGCCCAGGACCGAGAGGTCGGATACGGAATGGGAGGGGGAGTTGAAGTGCTGAGCGACCGGGAGGTCGGGTTGGTTTTTGCGGACCGAGCGGAGGTGTTCGGCGAAACGATCGCCAAGCCTCCGCTTGGTCTCATCGATATAGATCATCTGGCATCTGGAGCAGCGGATGCAGTAGATGAGGTTGGAGGAGGTGCAGGTGAACCTCTGTCGGACCTGGAAGGACTGCTTGGGTCCCTGAAAGGAGTGGAGGGGGGAGGTGAAGGGACAAGTGTTGCATTTCTTGCGGTTGCAAGGGAAAGTGCCCGGGGAAGGAGTAGAGCGGGAGGGGAGGGAAGAATTGACAAGGGAGTCGCGGAGGGAGCGGGCTTTGCGGAAGGCAGACAGGGGGGGAGATGGGAAGATGTGGCGGGTGGAGGGGTCACGTTGGAGGTGGCGAAACTGGCGGAGGACTATCTGTTGTATTTGCCGGCTGGTGGGGTGAAAGGTGAGGACCAGGGGGACTCTGCCCTGTTTGCGAGTGGGGGAATGGGGAGAGAGGGCAGTGTTTGCGGGGTATGGAGGAGACCCTGGTGTGAGCCTCATCAATAGTGGGGGAGGGGAATCCCCGTTCTCTGAAGAATGAGGCCATTTGTGATCACTGGTGTGAAACGCCTCATCCTGGGAGCAGATGCGGCGTAGACGAAGGAATTGGGAATAGGGGATGGAGTCCTTACAGGAAGCAGGGTGGGAGGAAGAGTAGTCCAGGTAGCTGTGGGAGTCAGTGGGTTTGTAGTGGATGTCGGTCAGGAGTGTATCACCTGCAATAGAGATTGTGAGGTCAAGGAATGGTAGGGAAATGTCGGAAATGGTCCAAGTGTATTTGAGTGCCGGATGGAAGTTGATGGTGAAATGAATGAAGTCAGTCAGTTGTGTGTGGGTGCAGGAGGTGACACCAAAGCAGTCATCGATGTAACGGAGGTAGAGGTCGGCGATGGGGCCCTGGTACGCCGAGAACAAGGATTGTTCGACGTACCCAACAAAGAGGCAAGCGTAGCTGGGGCCCATGCGTGTGCCCATAGCTACGCCTTGTGTTTGGAGGAAATGGGAGGAATCGAAAGAGAAGTTATTGAGGGTGAGGACCAACTCCGCTAGGCGGTGGAGGGTGTCAGTGGACGGGTATGGGTTGCTCCTCTGGTCGAGGAAGAACCGGAGGGCTTTGAGACCGTCCTGGTGGGGGATGGAGGTGTAGAGTGACTGGACATCCATGGTAAAGATGAGAGGATGGGGGCCTGGGGAATGGAATGCACGGAGCCGACGGAGAGTGTCTGAGGTGTCTTGAACATAGGTGGGGAGGGATTTAACAAAGGGGGATAGGATGGCGTCAAGGTATGTGGAAATGTGTTCGGTGGGGCACGAACAGGCAGAGACAATGGGTCTGCCAGGGCAGTCAGGTTTGTGGATTTTGGGGAGAAGGTAAAATCGGGCCGTGCGGGGCTGGGAAACGATGAGGTCGGAGGCTCGGGGGGGTAAGGAGCCGGAGCTGATGAAGTCAGTTATGGTGCTCGAGATGGTGGCCTGGTGTTCGTCAGTGGGGTCATGGTCCAGGGGTAGGTAGGAGGAGGTGTCCGAGAGTTGGCGCATGGCCTCCGCTTTGTAGAGATCGATGCGCCAGACTACCACGGCACCTCCCTTGTCGGCGGGTTTGATAACCCAGTCTGGGTTGTTACGGAGTGAGTCGATGGCAATACGTTTGGGGCTGGAGAGATTGGAGTGAGACAGGGGAGTGGAGAATTCGAGGCGGTTGATGTCCCGACGGCAGTTCTGGATAAATAGTTCTAGAGCCGGAAGGCTACGAGGGGGGTCCAGGTGGAGGGGGTACGTGGGAGACAGGAAAAGGGATCATCAGTGGGGGGCGAGGGCTTCTTCCCGTGGAAGAACGCTGTGAGGCGGAGGCGACGGTAGAAGAGCTCCAAGTCGTGGTGGGCGCGGAACTCATTGAGGTGGGGACGGAGGGGGACAAAGGTGAGACCTCTGCTGAGGACTGACCGTTCGGTGTCGGAGAGGGGGAGGTCCGGGGGGATGGTGAACACGCGGCAAGGATGGGGGTTGTGGCCGGAGGAAGGCAGGTGAGTGCACTGAGGACGGAGCATTGTGTGGTGGGGGGGTGGAGGGTGGTCAGGGTGGTGGGGGGTATGGGGGCTGTGGTGTGGGTGGGGCAGAGCAGGGGTTACATGGTAGGGGGGGGATGGGGAAGATCCAGTGGAATAGCCACTAAGGTTACTGGGGCTGGGGAGACGGGCACTAAGACCCAGTGTGGTGGGAGGAGTTAGCAACGTGGAGGCTTCAGGCCCACTGTAGAGTCCAGTCTGCAGGTGAGGCGACGGCTGCGGGCTGCTGGAGGTCGGTGGAGTGTCGTGGGTCGGCGGGCCCGAAGGTAGGAGTCGCGGGGCAGTCGGCGGGGCGATGCGTTGGCGGTCCGGTGGGCGGGTGGTCGGTCCGACCGGTGAGGCGGCGAGATGAGTGGGGTGCGGTGCGGCGCCGTGTTCGGGTGGCCCCGGTCCGGCGGCGATGCAAGGTGAGGCGGGTGCGGCTGTGGTCTTCGGCGGTCCCAGTACATCTGCGATGCTGGATGGGCCCGGTGTGGCGGCTGTGGTCTTAGGGGGGCCCAGTACACTGGCGATGCTGGATGGGCCCGGTGCGGCGATGGAGTTAGGTGGTCCCGGGGGACGGCGAGGTTCGGCAGTCGCGTTGCGCTGGTGATGGGCGGTGGAATCGGGGAGGGGGAGATAACGTTATCATTTTACAATCTGAGACGATTATTTAATATTATATACTCAAATAGAATTACTAATGCAGATCTAGCAATTATTTCGCTCGATGCTGAAAAGCCTTTGATCAGGTAGAATGGTCATATTTATTTTCGGTGATGGAAAAAATTTTCAATTGGAAGAGAAGTACTTGTTTATTCTCTCCCTCTGCTGGTGTTATATGGTACTCACCTGTTTCTCTGTTTTCTCCTGAGTGCTGGCCTTGTGGTTGTGAGTCAGAAATCACGGGGTTAAAAGCCAAGCTGCATCATGTGACTCATCAGGACCTTAAAAGCAGAGTCTCCCAAGATTCCGCCTCTTTCTTCTTCTTTGCCCTGCACTAGGCAGCGAGCACCATGGCTGGTGTGAGCGGTGGGGGGTTCTGGCCACATGGCATAGGAATTTATGTACCTTCATCAGTACATGTTAACAAATAGTGACTTGGGACGGATGAGGGCTGGCTTTACTGTTTTCGTGTGTTTGTTTCAGGATTACATATCTTTTAGGCACGTTTAAAGTCTCCGGTCCAACAGCCCATCGCTTGGCTGGCTGGAGCAACTGTTAAAACTGTTTGTCAGTCCATTCACCTTCCTGACTGTGTTGTTTGAATCAGGTTTGGGTTTTTGTCCTCAAGTGAAAATTAAACACTTTTTGAACTTGAACCTAGTTGTGACGTGTTACTCGGCTCTTGAAGTACCTGCTTTCTGGAGCCGTAACAAAATGGGGGCTCGTCCAAAACTTTAAGCACCCTAGACGTTTTGGGTTTTTTTTTGTTGGTAGGCTTCTGGTGGCTGTGGAAGTCTGTGTTGTGTGGGATTTTTTTTTTTCTCTGCTTTGTGGTTCTAGTAACCTGTTGTTTTGGCTATTGTGGTAGCATTTGTGATAAGGAAAAATGGAATTTAAAGTGGAAGAGTTTGTTCAGGCTCCTAGCCTAGAGTGGTTTGATCAATGCACAAAGGGGAATTTAGTGTTGGAGGTGCAGGCTGGAAGGGCCGAATGGCCTGCTCCTGCACCTAATTTCTAGTTTCTATGCTCTTGAAATGAAACGGCTTGAGGATGCTCATGCTCTTGAAATGAAATGGCTTGAGCTGCGGGAGATAGAAGTAGATAATCCCCGGTTATCTCTTAGAGAGCAGGAGTTTGATGTGAGCAGAAATATTCGTTTGGTTCCACCTTTCAGTGAAAAAGATATTGATAAATATTTCACTGTGTTTGAGCGTGTGGCAACATCACTGAAATGGCCTAAGGGTGTGTGGACATTGCTGTTGCAATGTGCCCTTGTTGGTAAAGCGCGTGAGGTATATTCGTCATTGTCTGTAGACAATAGCCTTGACTATGAAATTGTAAAAGCTGCCGTCCTCAGAGCGTATGAGTTAGTTCCCAAAGCGTACCGTCAAAAATTCCGGCGTTTCAGGAACTATGATAACCAAATATATGTTGAATTTGCTCGCGAAAAGGAGGCTCTGTTTGACCGCTGGTGTGCTTCTCAGGGAGTAAAAGGTTTTGACCAGATTAGGTCCTTGATGATAATGGAGGATTTTTAAAACTGTCTTCCTGAGAGGGTGACAACATATCTTAATGAGCAGAAAGTCTCAGACGTGTCTAAGGCCGCTGTATTGGCGGATGTATATGTGCTCACTCATAAGGAAAATTTTGGGGAACGATCCTCTGGTTTCAGTGGGAGACCAGTTGATCGTGGTGGTGTTGCTGGTAACAGTATAACAGCTTTTTCTGTGCCAGTTGATAGCAGCACTTCAAAGAAGTGGGAAGTCAAACTTATAAAACTGACAGTGATTTAGGGGCTAAGGACAGTCCAATGTGTTTCTACTGTAAGGAGAGAGGGCACATTTTGAAAACGTGTCCCATTCTTAAAAAGAAAAAAGCGAAGCTGGTGGCTTTGGTCAAAACACAGAAGGCACATGAAATCCCTTTGGAGACTGATGATTTGGTGGATTTTTCTCCTTTTGTCATGAGAGGTTTTGTGTCTATGGAGGATGGGGACAGTAAAGTACCGATGACAATCTTGCGTGACACTGCGGCCTCTCAGTCATTCATTTTTGGAAGATGTGCTACCATTTTCAGCGGAATCATCTGTTGGTTTTAGTGTCCCAGTTGTAGGGCTTGGTATGGAGGGCATGGGAATGCCATTGCATACTGTTAACCTTGAGTCTGAGCTTGTTTCAGGTCGAGTAACTGTGGGGATATGGCCAAATTTTCCCATAAAGGGAGTGTCGTTGATTCTGGGTAACGATTTGGCTGGGGGGAAAGTTTTGGTCACTCCTGAAGTGACGGCTGTTCCTATGTTGCAGTGTCCAGATAAACCTGCTCAGCAGCATCCAAACGTTTTTGCATCGTGTGCTGTCACTCGCGCTATGGCTAGAAACCAAGTTACGTTTGATGATGATGAAATTGACCTGAGTGAGAGTTTCCTTGTGGAGCAGGGTGTTGGATCCTGTGTTGCGCAGGGAGTGTCTGCATCACAAGTTGGTGAAATGTCTGACACTAAACCGGTGTCGTTGTCATGTGACCAGTTGGTTGCTGAGCAGAAATGTGATGCCGATTTGTCTGCCTCGATTACGGAGGCGTAAGTCAACTGTGCCATGTTAACATGCTGCAGCAGTATCATGAGAAGAAGCCTGTGGATTTTGAGACGGAGGCGCTGTGTCCAACACTATCGTCCAAGCCTGTTTTGGCTGCGGTGGTGTTGCCCCCCGACACGGGTGGTGAAGTGGGTGAGGCACATTTGACTGTGGCGGTGACACTTAGTAAACTGACTAATTCAGAGGTGTTGAAATCACTTCCATTGCGTTTGTCTCATTTGACTGAGAGTCATCGGAGAGATCTGACTGATTTGGTTAACTCGTGTAAATCGCTGTTTTCTGATGTGCCGTCTCAAACTTCCATTCTAGAACATGACATTGACATGGCTGATACTGTGCCCATTAAGCAACACCCATATCGTGTCAATCCAGACAAGCGTCGATGTCTAAAGAGTCAGGTTGACTATATGCTGCAGCATGGCATTGCTGAGCCTAGCTGTAGTGCGTGGAGCTCTCCTTGTCTGTTGGCTGCCAAAGCTAATGGTGACGACAGGTTCTGTACTGATTTTCGAAAAGTTAATCGTGTAACCAAACCCGATTGTTACCCTCTCCCTCGTATGGAGGATTGCGTGGATCGTGTGGGAGGTGCCTCTTTTGTTACAAAATTGGACTTATTGAAGGGATATTGGCAAGTTCCTTTAACTGGGCGTGCGAGAGAAATCTCTGCATTTTTTATACCTGATAATTGTCTGCAATATACTGTCATGGCTTTTGGTATGCGTAACGCGCCAGCAACTTTTCAACGGTTGGTAAACATTGTGCTGTCTGGTCTGTCCTATTGTGAGGCATACCTTGATGATTTGGTTGTGTGCTCCAGGTCGTGGATCGAACTCATCACTCACCTGAATTAGGTATTTCATCGTCTAGCGGAGGCTAACTTGACCATCAATCTTGGATAGTGTGAATTTGGCCAGGCCATGGTAACGTATCTTGGTAAAGTGGTGAGCCAGGGTCAGGTTCGCACTCTCGAGGCTAAGGTAGAGCATATTGTCGCTTTTCCAGCTCCTACCTCTAGGACTGAGCTCCATCGGTATCTGGCAATGGTGGGGTACTATAGAGGGTTCTGTCCAAATTTCTCTGCAGTGGCAGCTCCTTTAATGGATTTTTAAATCCGACAATCACTTTTGAGTGGTCAGCTGTGTGTCAAACTGCTTTTGATCAAACAAAGCCTTCACGTGTGCGCACCCGTGCTTGCGGCACCCGATTTTGAGCGGCCGTTTTAAGTTGGCAGTCGATGCTGGTGAAAATGGGGTTGGTGGTGTTCTTCTCCAAAATGGTTCTGATGGGGTGGAACATCCAGTTTCATACTTTTCTAAAAAGTTTAAATCACCATCAGAAATGGTACTCTACCATCGAAAAAGAGACCCTTGCAATGTTAATGGCTCTAGATCATTTCAAGGTATATGTTGGCTCCTCGAATGTTCCCGTTGTCGTATATACAGATCACAATCCGCTGGTGTTCCTACACAGGATGAAAACTAATAACCCACGGTTAATGAGCTGGAGTTTGCGAATGCAGGACTACAACCTGGAAGTCAGGCATATCCATGGAAAATGATAATGTCTTGGCTGACGCATTGTCGCGCCAGTGATGTCTGTGCTACTGAATAGTTTCTGAAGTTTGGTGGTGTTCTTTAGTTTGTTTTCAGAAACTTATTCAGTATCTTAGGGTGGGGGTGTTATGCGCTCCCTCTGCTGCTGTATATGGTACTCACCTGTTTCTCTGTTTTCTCCTGAGTTGCTGGCCTCGTGGCTGTGAGTCAGGAATCATGGGGTTAAAGGCTCCTGTACCCGATTAGCCAAGCTGCATCATGTGACTCATCAGGACCTTAAAAGCAGAGTCTCCCAAGATTCCGCCTCTTTCTTCTTCATCTTCGCCCTGCACTAGGCAGCGAGCACCACGACTGGTGTGAGCGGTGGGGGGTTCTGGCCACATGGCATAGGAATTTATGTACCTTCCTCAGTACATGTTAACAAATAGTGACTCGGGACGGATGAGGGCTGGCTTTACTGTTTTTGTGTGTTTGTTTCAGGATTACATATCTTTTAGGCACGTTTAGAGTCTCCTGTCCGACGGCCCATCGCTTGGCTGGCTGGAGCAACTGTTAAAATTGTTTTCAGTCCATTCACCTTCGTGACTGTGTTGTTTGAATCAGGTTTGGGTTTTTGTCCTCAAGTGAAAATTAAACACTTTTTGAACTTGACCCTAGTTGTGACGTGTTACTCGGCTCTTGATGTACCTGCTTTCTGGAGTCGTAACACAGAGAATGTCACTCTGTAATTGGAAAGCTCATTCAGGTAGAACACCAAGGATTTACAGTAGAGTTGCTGCCTCACAGCGCCAGAGACCCAGGTTCAATTCTGACTACGGGTGCTGTTGGTACGAGGTTTGTACGTTCGGCCCGTGACTGAGTGGGGGCTCTGCTTTCCTCCCACTGTCCAAAGACATACACGTTTGTAGCTCAATTGGCTTTGGTATAATGGTAAATTGTCCCTGGTTTGCGGCTAGTATTAGTGTGCGGGTGATCGCTGGTCGGCACGGGCTCAGTGGGCTGAAGGGCCTGTTTCTGCGCTGTACCTCTAAACTAACTTTCTGGAATTGTGCCCAAATGTCCAATATATTTTGGAAGTCTACCTTTGAAACGTGACAGATGTTTTAACAGATGGCAACAGACTTTAGTCCGAAGGAGGGTCTGGATCCAAAATGTCACCTATTCTTTTTCTCCAGAGATGTTGTCTGACCCGCTGTTTTTGATGTCTATCCTCAGTGTAAACCAGCATCTGTAGTTCCTTCCTATGTCTTTTAAATGTTACTGTATCAAATGTCGGTACAAAATGGGGAAAGGAGGTAAAGGTGGGGGCGCAGATGCGACGGCTGGTAGGGTGGAAGGTGAGGACAAGGGAGACTCCTTGTTATGAGTAAGGGGATGGGGAGTGAGGGCAGAGCTGTGGGATATAGAGGAGACCCTCGTGAGAGCCTCATCTGTAATCAAAGAGGGTAACCCCGTTCCCTAAAGAATGAGGACATCTCCGATGCTTTGGTCTGGACACCTCAACCTGGGTGCAGATGTGGTGTGAAAGGAGGAATTGAGAGTGGGGCAGATGGGTAGAAGGGAGAATATGAAAACAAAGAACTGCTGATCCAGGACGTAAAATGCTGGAGTAACTCAGCAGGTCAGACAATATCTCTGGATAGAAGGAATGGGTCACATTTTGGGTCAAGACCCTTCTTCAGACTGCTGCACTGCAAATGCTGGTCTACATAGAATATCTGAGTGGGACAGTATCTCTGGAGAACATGGATAGGCGATGTTTTGTGTCAGAAATAATGTTAATTGAATCCCTTCATTATCGCCTCTTCCCCAGCCAACAATGGGCCATTATGGGCTCCACCCTTCCTTGGTCATCTGTTCCTTGGTCTTGTTCGGAGAGACTGAAGAAGGGTTTCAGCCCGAAACGTTGCCTATTTCCTTCGCTCCATGGATGCTGTTGCACCCGCTGACTTTCTCCAGCATTTTTGTGCACCCTCGATTTCCAGCAACTGTAGTTCCTTCTTTAATACTGATTCAGGACACTCAGCCATGATCATATTAAATGGCGGTGCTGGCTCAAAGGGTCGAATGGCCTACTCCTGCACCTATTTTTTATGTTTCTAGTCTAATCTTACCTCCAGTTCCCTCCTATTTTCAGTGTGAAGGAGAGTCCTGACCCGAAACGTCTGTGCTGCTGCCTGGGAAACGATGAGGTCGGAGGCTCGGGGGGGTAAGGAGCCGGAGCTGATGAAGTCAGTTATGGTGCTCGAGATGGTGGCCTGGTGTTCGTCAGTGGGGTCATGGTCCAGGGGTAGGTAGGAGGAGGTGTCCGAGAGTTGGCGCATGGCCTCCGCTTTGTAGAGATCGATGCGCCAGACTACCACGGCACCTCCCTTGTCGGCGGGTTTTGATAACCAGTCTGGGGTTGTTACGGAGTGAGTCGATGCAATACGTTTGGGGCTGGAGAGATTGGAGTGAGACAGGGGAGTGGAGAATTCGAGGCGGTTGATGTCCCGATGGCAGTTCTGGATAAATAGTTCTAGAGCCGGAAGGCTACGAGGGGGGTCCAGGTGGAGGGGGTACGTGGGAGACAGGAAAAGGGATCATCAGTGGGGGGGCGAGGGCTTCTTCCCGTGGAAGAACGCTGTGAGGCGGAGGCGACGGTAGAAGAGCTCCAAGTCGTGGTGGGCGCGGAACTCATTGAGGTGGGACGGAGGGGGACAAAGGTGAGACCTCTGCTGAGGACTGACCGTTCGGTGTCGGAGAGGGGGAGGTCCGGGGGGATGGTGAACACGCGGCAAGGATGGGGGTTGTGGCCGGAGGAAGGCAGGTGAGTGCACTGAGGACGGAGCATTGTGTGGTGGGGGGGTGGAGGGTGGTCAGGGGGTGGGGGGTATGGGGGCTGTGGTGTGGGTGGGCAGAGCAGGGGTTACATGGTAGGGGGGGGGATGGGGAAGATCCAGTGGAATAGCCACTAAGGTTACTGGGGCTGGGGAGACGGGCACTAAGACCCAGTGTGGTGGGAGGAGTTAGCAACGTGGAGGCTTCAGGCCCACTGTAGAGTCCAGTCTGCAGGTGAGGCGACGGCTGCGGGCTGCTGGAGGTCGGTGGAGTGTCGTGGGTCGGCGGGCCCGAAGGTAGGAGTCCGCGGGCAGTGGAGTCGGGGTCGGCGGGCGATGCGTTGGCGGTCCCGGTGGGCGGGTGGTCGGTCCGACCGGTGAGGCGGCGAGATGAGTGGGGTGCGGTGCGGCGCCGTGTTCGGGTGGCCCCGGTCCGGCGGCGATGCAAGGTGAGGCGGGTGCGGCTGTGGTCTTCGGCGGTCCCAGTACATCTGCGATGCTGGATGGGCCCGGTGTGGCGGCTGTGGTCTTAGGGGGGCCCAGTACACTGGCGATGCTGGATGGGCCCGGTGCGGCGATGGAGTTAGGTGGTCCCGGGGGACGGCGAGGTTCGGCAGTCGCGTTGCGCTGGTGATGGGCGGTGGAATCGGGGAGGGGGAGATAAACAGAGTTACCGGGCAGGCAGCGGGGCTGGGCATCATCGGTAGGCAGGTGGAGGTCGGCGGCAGCATCGGCGTGGAGGTCGGTGAAGGCAGCGTCCTGGTGAGTCCTGGAGGCGCTCCTCGTGGACAAGATGGCGTCGGGGGACTCAGGCTGGCGGCTCGGGCCAGAGTTGGGGCAAAGTATTAGCATGTCAGCTTCGAAAATTGGACGGGGAGAAAATGATTCATAAGATTAGATCAGATAAGGGAGAAATATTAACACTCCCTAAACATATTAATGACAGATTTTCACAATACTATCAATATCTTTATTCAACTAAAGTGACAGAACAATCAACAGGAATGGAAGCATTTTTACAGAAATGTAACCTTAAAGGTTCAAATTTGCAAGAGCAAGACTATTAGGTGATGAAATAACGATAAAAGATATCGAAGAGTCAATTAGATCTTTAAAAAAATGGAAAGGCTCCAGGCCCTGATGGTCTAAGCTCCGAATTTTATTAAAAAAATTTATGAGCTGATTTCTCAATGCTTACAAACACTGTATAAACACGTGTATACTGAACAGAAACTCCGGAAAATTTTAAACAAATCTACAATAATACATACCCAAAACCGATAAGGATCTGGAAGACCCTGCCTCATATAGAGCAATAGCTCTCTTAAATACTGATCAGAAAATGTTAACTAAAATCCTATCTCATAGGTTGAGTTTAGTGATGAACAAATTAATACACCCCGACCAAACAGGTTTTATCCGAAAAACGTTATCATTTTACAATCTGAGACGATTATTTAATATATATACTCAAATAGAATTACTAATGCAGATCTAGCAATTATTTTCGCTCGATGCTGAAAAGCTTTTGATCAGGTAGAATGGTCATATTTATTTTCGGTGATGGAAAATTTTCAATTGGAAGAGAAGTACTTGTTATTCTCTCCCTCTGCTGGTGTTATATGGTACTCACCTGTTTCTCTGTTTCTCCTGAGTGCTGGCCTTGTGGTTGTGAGTCAGAAATCACGGGGTTAAAAGCCAAGCTGCATCATGTGACTCATCAGGACCTTAAAAGCAGAGTCTCCCAAGATTCCGCCTCTTTCTCTTCTTTGCCCTGCACTAGGCAGCGAGCACCATGGCTGGTGTGAGCGTGGGGGGTTCTGGCCACATGGCATAGGAATTTATGTACCTTCATCAGTAAATGTTAACAAATAGTGACTTGGGACGGATGAGGGCTGGCTTTACTGTTTTCGTGTGTTTGTTTCAGGATTACATATCTTTTAGGGCACGTTTAAAGTCTCCTGGTCCAACAGCCCATCGCTTGGCTGGCTGGAGCAACTGTTAAAACTGTTTTTGTCAGTCCATTCACCTTCTGACTGTGTTGTTTGAATCAGGTTTGGGTTTTTTGTCCTCAAGTGAAAATTAAACACTTTTTGAACTTGAACCTAGTTGTGACGTGTTACTACACGGCTCTTGAAGTACCTTGCTTTCTGGAGCCGTAACAAAATGGGGGCTCGTCCAAAACTTTATGCACCCTAGACGTTTTGGGTTTTTTTTGTTGGTAGCTTCTGGTGGCTGTGGAAGTCTGTGTTGTGTGGGATTTTTTTTTTCTCTGCTTTGTGGTTCTAGTAACCGTTTGTTTGGCTATTGTGGTAGCATTATGTGATAAGTAAAAATGGAATTTAAAGTGGAAGAGTTTTTGTTCAGGGCTCCTAGCCTAAGATGGTTTGATCATGCACAAACACATACCTATTAACGGGGAAATTTAGTGTTGGAGGGTGCAGGCTGGAGTTGTTAGGGAATGGCCTGCTCCTGCACCTAATTTCTAGTTTCTAATGCTCTTGAAATGAAACGGCTTGAGGATGCTCAGTGCTCTTGAAATGAAATGGCTTGAGCTGCCGGGAGATAGAAGTAGATAATCCCCCGGTTATACTCTTAGAGAGCAGGAGTTTGATGTGAGCAGAAATATTTGTTTGGGTTCCGACCTTTCAGTGAAAAAGATATTGATAAATATTTCACTGTGTTTGAAGCGTGTGGCAACATCACTGAAATGGCTAAGGGTGTGTGGACATTGCTGTTGCAATGTGCCCTTGTTGGTAAAGCGCGTGAGGTATATTCGTCATTGTCTGTAGACAAAGCCTTGACTATGAAATTGTAAAAGCTGCGTCCTCAGAGCGTATGAGTTAGTTCCCAAAGCGTACCGTCAAAAATTCCCGGCGTTTTTCAGAACTATGATAACCAAATATATGTTGAATTTGCTCGCGAAAAGGAGGCTCTGTTTGACCGCTGGTGTGCTTCTCAGGGAGTAAAAGTTTTTACCAGATTAGGTCCTTGATGATAATGGAGGATTTTTTAAAACTGTCTTCCTGAGAGGGTGACAAACAATATCTTAATGAGCAGAAGTCTCAGACGTGTCTAAGGCCGCTGTATTGGCGGATGTATATGTGCTCACTCATAAGGAAAATTTTGGGGAAACGATCCTCTGGTTTCAGTGGGAGACCAGTTGATCGTGGTGGTGTTGCTGGTAACAGTATAACACAGCTTTTTCTGTGCCAGTTGATAGCAGCACTTCAAAGAAGTGGGAAGTCAAACTTATAAAACTGACAGTGATTTAGGGGCTAAGGACAGTCCAATGTGTTTCTACTGTAAGGAGAGAGGGCACACATTTGAAAACGTATTGTCCCATTCTTAAAAGAAATAAAGCGAAGCTGGTGGCTTTGGTCAAAACACAGAAGGCACATGAAATCCCTTTGGAGACTGATGATTTGGTGATTTTCTCCTTTTGTCATGAGAGGATTTGTTCTATGGAGGATGGGGACAGTAAAAGTACCGATGACAATCTTGCGTGACACTGCGGCCTCTCAGTCATTCATTTTGGAAGATGTGCTACCATTTTCAGCGGAATCATCTGTTGGTTTTAGTGTCCCAGTTGTAGGGCTTGGTATGGAGGGCATGGTCATGCCATTGCATTACTGTTAACCTTGAGTCTGAGCTTGTTTCAGGTCGAGTAACTGTGGGGATATGGCCAAATTTTCCCATAAAGGGAGTGTCGTTGATTCTGGGTAAACGATTTTGGCTGGGGGAAAGTTTTTTGGTCACTCCTGAAGTGACGGCTGTTCCTATGTTGGCAGTGTCCAGATAAACCTGCTCAGCAGCATCCAAACGTTTTGCATCGTGTGCTGTCACTCGCGCTATGGCTAGAAACCAAGTTACGTTGATGATGATGAAATTGACCTGAGTGAGAGTTTCCTTGTGGAGCAGGTGTGTTGGATCCTGTGTTGCGCAGGGAGTGTCTGGCATCACAAGTTGGTGAAATGTCTGACACTAAACCGTTGTCGTTGTCATGTGACCAGTTGGTTGCTGAGCAGAAATGTGATGCGATTTGTCTGCCTCGATTACGGAGGCGTAAGAGTCAACTGTGCCATGTTAACATGCTGAAGCAATATCATGAGAAGAAGCTGTGGGATTTTGAGACGGAGGCGCTGTGTCCAACACTATCGTCCAAGCTGTTTTGGCTGCGGTGGTGTTGCCCCCCTACACGGGTGGTGATGTGGGTGAGGCACATTTGACTGTGGCGGTGACACTTAGTAAACTGACTAATTCAGAGGTGTTGAAATCACTTCCATTGCGTTTTGTCTCATTTGACTGAGAGTCATCGAGAGATCTGACTGATTTGGTTAAACTCGTGTAAATCGCTGTTTTTCTGATGTGCCGTCTCAAACTTCCATTCTATGAACATGACATTGACATGGCTGATACTGTGCCCATTAAGCAACACCCATATCGTGTCAATCCAGACAAGCGTCGATGTCTAAGAGTCAGGTTGACTATATGCTGCAGCCTGGCATTGCTGAGCCTAGCTGTAGTGCGTGGTCGCAGCTCCCATTGTCTGTTGGCTGCCAAAGCTAATGGTGACGACAGGTTCTGTACTGATTTTCGAAAAGTTAATCGTGTAACCAAACCATTGTTTACCCTCTCCCTCGTATGGAGGATTGCGTGGATCGTGTGGGAGTGCCTCTTTTGTTACAAAATTGGACTTATTGAAGGATATTGGCAAGTTCCTTTAACTAGGCGTGCGAGAGAAATCTCTGCATTTTTTTATACCTGATAATTGTCTGCAATATACTGTCATGGCTTTTGGTATGCGTAACGCGCCAGCAACTTTTCAACGGTTGGTAAACATTGTGCTGTCTGGTCTGTCCTATTGTGAGGCATACCTTGATGATTTGGTGTGTGCTCCAGGTCGTGATCGAACTCATCACTCACCTGAATTAGGTATTTCATCGTCTAGCGGAGGCTAACTTGACCATCAATCTTGGATAGTGTGAATTTGGCCAGCCATGGTAACGTATCTTGGTAAAGTGGTGAGCCAGGGTCAGGTTCGCACTCTCGAGGCCTAAGGTAGAGCATATGTCGCTTTTCCAGCTCCTACCTCTAGGACTGAGCTCCATCGGTATCTGGCAATGGTGGGGTACTATAGAGGGTTCTGTCCAAATTTCTCTGCAGTGGCAGCTCCTTTTAAATGGATTTTTAAATCCGACAATCACTTTTGAGTGGTCAGCTGTGTGTGTCAAACTGCTTTGATCAAACAAACAGCCTTCACGTGTGCGCACCCGTGCTTGCGGCACCCCGATTTTGAGCGGGTAGCCGTTTAAGTTTGGCAGTCGATGCTGGCTGAAAAAGGGGTTGGTGGTGTTCTTCTCCAAAATGGTTCTGATGGGGTGGAACATCCAGTTTCATACTTTTCTAAAAAGTTTAATCACCATCAGAAATGGTACTCCTACCATCGAAAAAGAGACCCTTGCAATGTTTAATGGCTCCTAGATCATTTCAAGTATATGTTGGCTCCTCGAATGTTCCGTTGTCGTATATACAGATCACAATCCGCTGGTGTTCCTACACAGGTATGAAAACTAATAACCCACGGTTTAATGAGCTGGAGTTTTGCGAATGCAGGACTACAACCTGGAAGTCAGGCATATCCATGGAAATGATAAATGTCCTTGGCTGACGCATTGTCGCGCCAGTGATGTCCTGTTGCTACTGAATAGTTTCTGAAGTTTGGTGGTGTTCTTTATAGTTTGTTTTCAGAAACTTATTCAGTATCTTAGGGTGGGGGTGTTATTGCGCTCCCTCTGCTGCTGTATACTGGTACTCACCTGTTTCTCTGTTTTCTCCTGAGTGCTGGCCTCGTGGCTGTGAGTCAGGAATCATGGGGTTAAAGGCTCCTGTACCCGATTAGCCAAGCTGCATCATGTGACTCATCAGGACCTTAAAAGCAGAAGTCCCAAGATTCCGCCTCTTTCTTCTTCATCTTCGCCCTGCACTAGGCAGCGAGCACCACGCTGGTGTGAGCGGTGGGGGGTTCTGGCCACATGGCATAGGAATTTATGTTACCTTCCTCAGTACATGTTAACAAATAGTGACTCGGGACGGCTGAGGGCTGGCTTTACTGTTTTTGTGTGTTTGTTTCAGGATTACATATCTTTTAGGCCAACGTTTAGAGTCTCCTGTCCGACGGCCCATCGCTTGGCTGGCTGGAGCAAACTGTTAAAATTGTTTGTCATCCATTCACCTTCCTGACTGTGTTGTTTGAATCAGGTTTGGGTTTTTGTCCTCAAGTGAAAATTAAAACACTTTTTGAACTTGACCTAGTTGTGACGTGTTACTCTCACCCGGCTCCTGATGTACCTGCTTTCTGGAGTCGTAACACAGAGAATGTCACTCTGTTAATTGGAAAGCTCATTCAGGTAGAACACCAAGGATTTACAGTAGAGTTGCTGCCCTCACAGCGCCAGAGACCCAGGTTCAATCTGACTACGGGTGCTGTTGGTACAGGTTTGTACGTTCGGCCCGTGACTGAGTGGGGGGCTCTGCTTTCCTCCCACTGTCCAAAGACTACAACGTTTGTAGCTCAATTGGCTTTGGTATAATGGTAAATTGTCCCTGGTTTGCAGCTAGTATTAGTTGCGGGTGATCGCTGGTCGGCACGGGCTCAGTGGGTGAAGGGCCTGTTTCTTCTGCGCTGTACCTCTAAACTAACTTACTGGAATTGTGCCCAAATGTCCAATTTATATTTGGAAGTTACCTTTGAAACGTGACAGATGTTTTACAGATGGCAACAGACTTTTAGTCCGAAGGAGGGTCTGGATCCAAAATGTCACCTATTCTTTTTCTTCAGAGATGTTGACTGACCCGCTGTTTTTGATGTCTATCCTCAGTTGTAAACCAGCATCTGTAGTTCCTTCCTATGTCTTTTAAATGTTACTGTATCAAATGTCGGTACAAAATGGGGAAAGGAGGTAAAGGTGGGGGCGCAGATGCGACGGCGGTAGGGTGGAAGGTGAGGACAAGGGAGACTCCTTGTTATGAGTAAGGGGATGGGGAGTGAGGGCAGAGCTGTGGGATATAGAGGAGACCCTCGTGAGAGCCTCATCTGTAATCAAAGAGGGTAACCCCCGTTCCCTAAAGAATGAGGACATCTCCGATGCTTTGGTCTGGACACCTCAACCTGGGTGCAGATGTGTGTGAAAGGAGGAATTGAGAGTGGGGGCAGAATGGGTAGAAGGGAGAATATGAAAACAAAGAACTGCTGATGCTGGACGTAAAATGCTGGAGTAACTCAGCAGGTCAGACAATATCTCTGGATAGAAGGAATGGGTCACATTTTGGGTCAAGACCCTTCTTCAGACTGCTGCACTGCAAATGCTGGTCTACATAGAATATCTGAGTGGGACAGTATCTCTGGAGAACATGGATAGGCGATGTTTTGTGTCAGAAATAATGTTAATTGAATCCCTTCATTATCGCCTCTTCCCCAGCCAACAATGGGCCATTATGGGCTCCACCCTTCCTTGGTCATCTGTTCCTTGGTCTTGTTCAGAGACTGAAGAAGGGTTTCAGCCCGAAACGTTGCCTATTTCCTTCGCTCCATGGATGCTGTTGCACCCGCTGACTTTCTCCAGCATTTTGTGCACCCTCGATTTTCCAGCAACTGTAGTTCCTTCTTTAATACTGATTCAGGACACTCAGCCATGATCATATTAAATGGCGGTGCTGGCTCAAAGGGTCGAATGGCCTACTCCTGCACCTATTTTTTATGTTTCTAGTCTAATCTTACCTCCAGTTCCCTCCTATTTTCAGTGTGAAGGAGAGTCCTGACCCGAAACGTCTGTGCTGCTGCCTTACAGCGCCAGAGACCCAGGTTCGATCCACACTATGAGTGCTCTCCGTATGGAGTTTTACATTCTCCCCGTAACCTTCGTGGGATATCTCCAGGTGCTCTGGTTTCCTCCCACATGCCAAAGGCGCTAGGGTTTTAATTGGCTTCGGTAAAAATTATAAAATACCCCAAATTGATAAAGCTGCACCAGTCTTCAGACGAATGCAGCCAATATGGTCTAGTGGTGGGATATCCAAGATGCTAAAAGTCAAACTCTTCAGTCTGCAGCCCTCCCTACAGCCCTCTGTGCCAGTGAGACATGGAAAATCAATGTCGTGATAAAAATAAATTGGATGGATCCCAACAACGCTGCTTGAGGAGGATCCTGAGAACTATCTACAGAGACCACATCACAAACGAGGAGAACTACCGGGAAACTGCAACAAAGCCTCTCAGCTGGACATAGAGGGACGCAGGATGAAATTTGCAGGACATACTCAAAATGTCACCAGAACGTGCACCTAAGATAGCAATGACATGGCAAGCTGACGGAAGAAGGAAAAGAGGCCGACCAAAACTCACATGGAGGCAAACTTTCTGGTAGGATTTGGCAGCTCGGGACGCTAACCTATCGAGGGTGGAAGACGTTGCACATAACCGAACAGAATGGCCAAAGCTTGCTGCCTAAAGCACTCAACAGTGTGGGAGGAACTAAGTCTAGATAAGTAAAGGGCCTGTCCCACCATCATGCGATTGCATGCGTTTAGCACGACCAAACATGGTCACTTGAGGCGTACGGCCCCAATTTGAACCGCAGAGGCGTATGGAGTTGTGCGGAGCTGGTCCCGACATCATACTCACCAATCAGTTGGGCAGGAGGCGGGCCGACTGAATTTGGAAGTCGCACGGCATCAGGCGGTGACGTCATCACGCAACGGCATGCCGGGCCGTGACGTCATCGCGCAACGCCACGTGCTAGGCATACGCCGTCAAGACGCAGCGTACGACGTCAAGACGCTGTGTACGACCGTTGAGATGCTGCGTATGACCATCGAGATGCTGCATACGCCCTCAATGCGCCTGCGGGCCGACAGGCCGTTGGCGCGTGGGATTTTCGGACAATGTGGGATTTTCGGAGCCCCGCACGATGTCCGGTCCAACCCCGCACAACTCCGTAAGCTTCCGTGCTTGGAAGTGGATCGGCCCTGCGAGGCCGTACGCCTTGAAGCAACCACGTTTGGTCGCGCTAGATGCATGCAATCGCATGCTGGTGGGACAGGCCCTTTAGTATGTGTAGGATAGTGTTAGTGTGTGGGGATCGCTGACTCGGTGGGCTGAAGGGGCCAGTTTTCGTGCTGTATCTCTAAACAAAGCAAAAAAAAAATCACCCATTGTTTTTCTCCATTGAATTACTCCAGCACTTTGTGTCTATCTCGATAATGTTATTGAAGGGAGTTACCATAAATAGTGCATGAACAGCTTATTGGGAAATCAAGCTTGTGCTTGGATCTGTGATGTGTAATAGATGGCAGTACTGCCAATACCTAATCCATACCATGGAACCAAACTCAGAACAACAAATAAACAACATGCAGAGAGCAGCGGTTATGGTCAGAGCAGAAAAATAACAGCCGCCAAAGCCAAGTGCGTTAAATTTCCCAAAACTGTATTTCAAAAAACAAATTGATGCACTGAAATGCATTTATAATAACAAATTGACGGCACTGAAATGCATTTATAATAGCAAATTATAAACAAGGAATATTGAAAACTATTTACAAAAGTATATATACAGGAATTTTCACTGATACCGCAGGCAATTTGCGTTTAACATCTGTGTCCAATACCGTAGATACATTTTCTTTTTACATCAGTGCTCAATACTGAGAGGAAGGGCTGAGATTTTGTAGGTGGTGGTTCGGGGCAGTGCATGTCTGATGAACATATTAGTTACTGATGTTTCAGCTAAGGTGGACCAGCTAAAGGAAGAGGAAAAAAAAAGAGTAGAACTCCAGATCTTTGTTCGTGAGCTTCTTCGAACACTTGCTCACTAGAGATCATAGGTTACCGAGAGAGAGTGTGTGTGAGAGTGAGAGAAAGAAAGTGAGTGAGTGAGAGTGGGTGAGTAAGTGTGAGTGAGTGAGAGAGAGAGTGTGAGTGAGAACGTGAGAGTGTGAGTGAGAGAGTGTGAGTGAGTGAGAGAGTGTGAGTGAGTGAGTGTAGTGGCTATTTGGCTTAATTGTGTATGTCATATATTATGGCATTTGCCTTTAAATTTTGTCTGCCTGTAATTATGTGGGTGGGAGGCGTGTTTGCTGCTGGGATTCTTGAGAAATTTGGAAAGAAGCCAAGAAGCTTATTTGCTAGCCAGCCAGCTGATAGACGGACCACTTGCGGTCGAACCCTCGTCAGTAGTTACGATGGCTGTCACGTGACATCATGGGTGAAGGGAGTCTCCTGCTACATAAGCATATCTCACCTGGAGATCACCCGAGTCAACAGGTAGCTGAGCTCGAGACAACACCCTCACTCAGCTGCAGCAGCAATGACATTATTATGTTAGAGGACCAAACTGTATTTCACAAGTATGATCTAATCTGGTTCAACTATTCAACCTCTGGCATGAGGTAGATGAGAAACAAAATGTACTGCTGCTTTCACAGCTGCCTCAGGG
Source organism: Okamejei kenojei (assembly GCA_035221665.1). Taxonomy (NCBI): domain Eukaryota; kingdom Metazoa; phylum Chordata; class Chondrichthyes; order Rajiformes; family Rajidae; genus Okamejei; species Okamejei kenojei. The sequence goes on from JAVHYY010000780.1 coordinate 59,301, forward strand.
AGAATGCAAAAATATACACCCAATGGTTAAAAAGGTGAAGTTATTCGATGATTTCATGGAACAGGTGGAAGGGTGGTTAACTGAAATTATACTACAACTTACGTACTCAACATTTGAAAGAGCTACTCAACAAGGTGCTGGAATGGAAGAGGAGATTACACCACAAGATAATATTTCAAATGTATCTACAAGAAGATCAGGACATAAATCTGGTTCTCTAGCCAGTTCAGCGTCAAGGGCCTCTGCTCAAATGGAAGTTGAAGTTGATCTAGCTGCTCTCTCAATAGAAACAAATGCCTTGGAGAAGAAACATGAGATTGAGCGACAAGAAGAACAGCTGAAAGGAGAGATGAGGTGACAGATGAACAGCATAGATAAGAGATGAGGCGACAAGAAGAAGAGATGAGACGACGAAAAGCGCACCTGGAATTAGCAACAAAGTTGGCGGCTGCCAAAGCGAAGGAGATAATGGAAAGTGAGGGTTCAAGATGAGCTCTAAAGCATCTGATGCGATTAACTCTTACTTCAGAAAAGGAACTGCTCGGTGACGTCTGGTGACGTCACCATTCCTGAATGGCAGCATAAGATAACAGCTCCTCCGAAAAATATTTATTTAGCCCTGTTAGTTTGTCAAATATAACATTTATTGAGAATAACTGACCTGATGACAGCTGCAAGAATGGGAAGACGAGATGCGAACAAGATAAGAGCCGCTGAACAACACGAACATGAAGAAAACACGGAAGGCTCACGTACAATGTGCTAGAGGGCGGAGCTAACAACGAGGGCGAAGGCAAACTCACCAAGGTTAATCAAAATATAGCGGTGGCAGACACACGGCTCAAAAGGGTGGAGACCATGTGCTAAACCATGGAGCAGGTGCTAGCTAAGATGATAAAAGTGATAAACCAGCAAGGAAACAAGCTACACGACCTAGAAAGGCGATCCAGACGGCAGAATATACGGATATATATTATGTCCCTGAAGGAGCAGAGGGGTCGTTTTATGGTGGACTTTGTGGATAAGCTATTGTGGGACACACTTGAACCTCCACCCACCACAGAGCTTCACATCGAGAGAGCTCACCCCGAAACCCCCCCGTAGATCCAGGAGATAAACCACGATCCATAATAAATCAGATTTCTCCGCTACAAAATGAAAGAGGAGATTTTGCGCAAGGCCTGTGGAAACAAACAAGTGTTTTTGAATGGAGACTAACATACTTCGATCAGGACTATGCCCCAGTTGTGTTACAGAAGCAAAAAGAATATTGTGAGGCAAAACGGGTGTTAAAATAGAAACAAGATCTCTTCCAAACTCCGTTCCCCACCAAGTTACGTGTATTTTACGATGACGAGACATGGCTGTACCAGATGGTCGATGAGGCGACCACTGACATGAGAGAACAGAGGACTGCCCGTCACAGTGACCACACCAAAAGAGAGCCTGGCTAAGCAACTGTCCCGCATATAAAAGAAGTTAAAGATAAAACAGAGTGTGGGTCATTTAGACCGATATCAGTTCTTAATGTAGATTTCGTGAAATGCTTAATGAAATGCTTTTGTGAAAATGCTGAAATGCTTAAAGAAAAATTCCTGTTAGAAAAACAAGACTTCTGTCGATACTTACACATGTGGAACTATGTTAATAAAAATGTTAAAAATAAAACGGAGTCAAGTATAGGTTTGATGAGATTATTTAGGAAAGTGTATCTCAAATACTGATAGTAAAATTATTTCATGTATGTATAAAGGGTTATTGAATCTTAAATCACACTCAACCTTATATATTAAAATATAATGGGAGAAGGAAGGAGAGATAATCATATACGAGGAAAAATGGACAGCAATATGGAGGTATAGATGGAAGTGCACCAGCTCACAAAACTGGAGGGAGTTTAGTTGGAAAAGCCTGATACGGTATTTTACTTCGGAGTCACGTGAGTGACTTTGTGAAGACCCCGCCAGCACGCATGCGCGGCATATCGTCGCGCGCATTTGCATCGGCAGGCTGGGGGGGGAGTGCGCTCTCTCCTCCGCCTCCTTCATAAAGGCCGGCAGGTAAGTACTTACCTTCACTCCACAGGATGGACAAGGGCAAGAGGAAGGCGACGCTGTCGAGGAGCCGAGCTTCGACCAGCCAACGGCCCTTGTCCCGGAGCTGCAAGCACCACCGGCAGCTTCGAGGCATGTGGGGGCAGGAATGCGGAAGTCAGGCGCTCCCACTACTTTAGCGCCCGACTCATCACCTGAGTGGTTTACCGCCCCGGAGCTGGATGCAGCAGATCCAGACTTCTCAAAAATGGAGAAGATAACAGGATATGTTAACTTTAAACTGGATTTATTTGTGTCACGCTGGGAAAATTGGGTTAACTATGTACCGCCTCATAGGCCAGACTTTATATTTACAAATTTTTGATTATATGATAAAGAAAGGATCACTCCCTAAGTGTTTGTAGTTTTTACTGTGTTCTTGTTTCTATATTTGTTTGTACAAATCTCAAAAAAGAGGAAATTCAAGACAAAACATAAGTGGATGATGTATACATATAGCATTATACCTGAAACCCATTTTATGGAAATGTGTTTGCTGCGGAATGCCAATAAAAGAGTATATTTTTTTTTAAAAGAGAGAAAAGGTACTGCCAAAAGTAAACAACAGCTAAATCAAATCTGCAGCCAGAGGATATCCGGCCTCGTGATGCAGAACTTGCATGTTCCCAAAATATGGACAAAACTTCACCTCAGCAACTGTGTGCTGGACCGAAGCAAACTACAGATGGGGCATCTGTAGAGGCTCGGGACAAACCAACAGCTCAGTACGCTTATCTGAGGCCTGATACACAGGCTCGAACCAGCCAGTATTATTATCAGAGACCTGGCTGTCATTTGTTTGCGCCAAGCCAAGAATCTCAAGATGGATTACGTGAATTGGCAAATATATTAAAGATTGTCTAGCTTTTTTCAGGGTTTTTCTTGTATTGTTTGGGATTTTAATGTTTTTTTCCTAGTGTTGTTTGGCCTTAAATTAAAATTTCAATCTGCAACCCTGGTGAGCGAGAGTGAGTGAGAGTGTGAGAGAGTGAATGAGAGAGTGCGAGAGAGTGAGTGAGAGTGTGAGAGAGTGAATGAGAGAGTGTGAGAGAGTGCGAGAGAGTGAGAGAGTGAATGAGAGAGTGCGAGAGAGTGAGTGTGAGAGAGTGAATGATGAGAGAGTGCGAGAGCGTGAGAGTGAGAGTGAGTGAGAAAGTGGTGAGAGAGTGAGTGTGAGAGAGTGAGTGAGTGAGGTGAGAGTGAATGAATGATGAGTTGGCCAATACATTTTTTTCCTTGCCTCCACAATTGATGTTTAAAGGGCCACAGGGGAAGCTGCCACCCGCTCTCCAGCCTGAGTACACCTCCGCCAGAGGGTGTGAACGCACTGACAACGATCCCGGCCTCCTCTCACTCCTAGCTTATTCCGCTTGCCAAGATTCGGTCTATGATGATTCCCATCATGGCTGTCCTGGATTGGTATTTGCACTTCATATCCTGCCTTCTTCCTAAGGATAAAGTCAACATTGGCAGAGGGGCCCTCCGCGTAGTACATGCTGCCGTCTTCTGGAATGACCACCGCTGGGGACAGAAAAGAAAAAAAACAATCAGTACATTTCCAAACGTAGACTGGGCGACCGTTTTGCTGAACACTAGGCCTACGAGGCCTACGTGATCGCCCGTCTGGCAGACATTTCAATGGTCCTTTGTTGTCACGTGTACCGAGGTACAGTGACATTTGATTTACCATACAGTCACACCAAAAAATCAACAAAATACAAAACTACTTAAAGATTAAACATAAACACCCATCACAGCGGCATGTGAGAATCCCCAGGGCACACAGCATAAGCAGAGATCCACACCATCTGTTCAATGTCCAGGCCACACACACACCCCCCTTCACCGTGATGTGACCAGAGTTTGTCCCGATCGCTATCACTCTCTCTCTGCAGTCCCTGTCCACCCGAACAGTCAGAAAGCTGCCCACACTCGCACCAGACTCCGGGAAGTTCTCATGGAAGTCCGATCAAAGATAGTCCCGAGGGTCACCAATGAGGTAGATAGTTCAGGACTGCTCTATGAACATTGAATTGTCAAATTTTAAATAACTTCATCTTACACCCACTCCCCCTTCCCCCCATTCCTCCTGCCTAGTCATTTGACCACAGTTCTCCACTTTATTTCTCTTGAGATCACACCTTCAATAGCCAACAATGGACCTAACAGGCACCGCCCCATTATCTGAGCTCATTTGTGGCAGACCCTGATTGTTCCTGATTTTCTCACCTCCAGCTCCTCACCTCTTCCTTCCGCCCCCCACCTACATTCAGTCTGAAGAAGGGTCCCGAACCGAAACGTCACCCATCCATTTTCTCCTGAGACGTTGCCTGACCCGCACTTCATGTCTTTCCTTGGTATGAAACCCAGCATCTGCAGTTCTTTGCTTTTACACTTACTTACATTGCAGTCTTGCTTTGTGAATAGAAAGCTACATATCCAATGAACAAGTTTGTAAGTCATAGGAGCAGAATTAGGCCATTTGGCCCATTGGGTTTACTCCACCCTTCAATTGTGGCTGATCTATCTTTCTATCTCAACCCCATTCTCCTGCCTTCTCCTCAGAAGCCCGACAGCTGCACTAATGAAGAATCTGGCAGTCTGATTTAAAAATATTCATTGACTTGGTTTGTCAGCCGTCTGCGGCAATGAATTCCACAGATTCACACCTTTTGGTAATAATTCCTCATCTCCCTTCTATAGGTATGTACAGAAGTTATAGAATTCTAAATGATTCAGAGTGGGGCTTTGTTGCAATACCGTCTCAAATCTTGCAGCACACTACAAAAGGGTTTACATCACTTTGATTTGCACTCAATAATATTATAATGTCAATAATTGTTTAATTGGTCTCTGTAAATGCCCCTGTCCAGTGTCAGCTACCATGCTGTTGTAGATTCGTATCTGCAAAAATGGCCCCCATTTGCGTATGGCGCGGGTGGAAAGTGTAAGTGGTTTCTAAAAAAAAACCCCATTTGCGTACAGGCTAAAAACATATGGCATTTGGTTTAGATGGCCAATGGCGTGTAGGGGCCGAAGTGCCTGCTTCCACACATTGAAAGGCATGGACAGGTGATGTTTTGTGTTGGGGCCATCTTTAGATTCAACCCTAACTGGATATGGTTTCCATATCCAGTATGAAAGGTTGCAACCTGAAATGTCGCCTGCCCATTCCCCACAGGTAATTTAGTTTCATTTTGTTCAGCTTTTAATAGTCACAAGCATCATGGAAACAGGCTCTTCGTCCCACCGATCCACGCGGACCCGCGATCACCTGTACACTAGCACTATACTACACACCAGAGACAAATATTTTATGGAAGCCAATATAACCTACAAACCTGCATGTCTTTGGAGGTGGGAGGAACCGGAGCACCCGGAAAAACTCAGGGGTCATGGAAGAAACGGACCTGGAGTCAGGATGGAACCGGGGTCTCTAACGCTTAAGGCACCCACTCTACCACTGTGCCACCTTGATCTGCTGACAACTCCAACACATTGATTTAGCAGTAAAACTGTACATCTACTCTTCCACATCCAAGGAACCCGATGTTTTATTTCCTCATCCCATGAACGAGACAACTAGCTGCCATCCAGGTTGAGCCATGGCTCTCTGGTTTTAGGCCTCTAGTACTTTGCTGTCACCTGAGTGGAAGGGAGAGGGGCACTGAAGTATATACTAAAAGCGACTAATAGAGAAGCACTTAAAAAAAGGGATTTAACAAGGTTAACTGTTACCAGCAAAAACAAACAATGGTTAGAAAAATGCTCCGCATTGTCTGCTTTGATCTGTCATTTTTCACACCTTACCCTTCCATATCTCCAGACTCCATCTCCCCTGACTCTCAGTTTGAAGAAGGGTCTCGATACACGAAACGTCACCCATGTCCTTCTCTCCACAGATGCTAGCCTGACCCGCTGAGTTACTCCAGTATTTTGTGTGTTATCTTAGAAAAATGCCACCACCATTATTTGACCAGTCATTCGCAATCACTCCTCAGGCCTGCGGGCAGTTAAGTTTAGAGATACAGAATGGAAACAGGCCCTTTCGACCATCGAGTTCATGCCATCCATTGAATACCCTTTCATACCAGCTCAATGTTATCCCACTTTCTGTTATCAGGCAACTGAACCATTCCACCAACAACTAGAGAGCAGCCTTGAGCTACTATCTTCCTCATTGGAGATGCTCGGACTATCTTCAATCGGATTTTAGTGAACTTTATCTTGCACTAAACGTTATTCACGTGTTATTCCCTTTATCATGTTTCTTTTTATCCTGTGGATGGCTCGATTGTAATCATTTATTGTCTTTCTGTTGACTGGTTAGCATGCAACAAAAGCTTTTAACTGTGCACATGGACACTAAGCTTCCTGCAAAGTAGAAACACTTTACTCTGAAAAATCGGCCAAAAAGGATATTCAAATTAGCGAACCAAGACGATGTCCCTGGATCCTCTGCAGGGGTTTTCTTGGCTTCAGTTTGTAACTGGATAATATACCAGTAATCTTTCAAAAGGCACAAGGCAGAAAATCAAGGAAGTGTAGGGAGCCATGGTGGCGCTGCAGCAGAGTTGCTGCCCTACAGCACCAGAGACTTGGGTTCAACCCTGACTACGGATGTTGTCTGCTGCTGTGTTCATAAGGAATTAGGCCATTCAGTCATGGCTGATCATCTCTCTCTCCTAACCCCACTCTCCTGCCCTCTCCCCATAACCTCTGACACCTGTACTAATCAAGAATCTATCTATGCCTTAAAAATATCCACTGACTTGGCCTCTACAGCCGTCAGTGGCAATAGGATATTAAAGTGGAGTGTATTACAAAATAAACTAATCGGGTGGAGTTGAAATCTTCCTATTGTTTACTTGGTCTACAAGAGATGTGGGTAAGGTTGCTAACAATTGGGCGGTTACAAAGCTGCCGCCTTGCAGCGCCTGAGACCCGGTTTTCAATCCTGCTACGGGGACTGTCTGCGCGGCGTTTTACGTTTTCCCTGTGACCACGTGGGTTTTCTCCCCAGTGGCCCTGGTTTCCTCCCACACTCCAAAACATGCATGTTTGCAGGTTGATTTGCTTCTGTACATTGTACAATGTCCCCTAGTGTGTCGGATAGTGCTAGTGTACGGGTGTTTATGGTCGGTGTGGGACTCGGTCGGCCAAACACTGTTTCCAACACTGTAAGTCTAAAGTAGTTACAACATCCACTGCAGTAGCAAACGTCTCGTTAATTTTAAATTATTGACATTTAGATTGATTTTTCTAATGCTTTTACACCCTGTTTGGCAAAGGATCATCTTTTGAACAAATAATCAACCCTAAATTGATATGAGGATCTATATTCTACTCCTCCCATTTCAAACTACAGGGAGTCCAAGGCAATAAAAAGATTAAGTGTCCCGAATGACATTCCAGGAGTTCATATACAGAGCATCTTTCAAACCATTATAACCCTTAGCACCATGCACCACAGAACAGGCCTTTCAACCCAACTTGCCCAAACCGGCCAAGATGTCCATTTTCTATGCCAGTCCTTCCTGCCCACGTTTGGCCTATATCCCTCGAAACAATATTTTCTATCCATGTACCTGTTCAAGTTGACTTCTAAATATCGTATAGTTCCTGCCCAACTACCTCCTCTGGCAGCTCGCTCCCAAAACCCAATTGCCACCTTCAGATTCCTATTAAATCTTTCCCCTCTCACCTTAAACCTATGTCCTCTGGTCTTGATTCCCCTCTCCGGGATAAAACACCCTCTGCATTCACTTTCTTATTCCCCTCATGATTTTATACACCTCTATATGAGCATCTCTCAGCCTTCCATTACCACTACACCCACCACCCTCTGTGTGAAAAAGCTGCCCTCAGGTCCCTATTAAATCTTTCCCCTCTCACATTGGAGGTGGGTGTAAATGTGAGCTGCCAGAGGAGGAAGTTGAGGCAGGGACAATCGCAACGTTTAAGAAGCATTGGACAGGTACATGGATATCGCACAAGTTTGAGGGATATGGGCCAAATGCAGGCAGGTGGGACATGTGGCCGGTGTGGACAAGATGGGCCAAAGGCCACACTGTATCACTCTATGTCCCCTGGCTCTTGCCCCTTATGAGAGAAACCAAAATCTCATTAAAGTTTGCGTCTGTTGTAGACTCTGATTTCTAAACAGCACGGAAACAAGCTCCTTGGTTTTTCAACTTTTCACATTTCCAAAATTTTTAATTCAAAAGTCACAAATATATTGCAGCAAAGATAGATCTGCTGCCATACAGCGCCGAGACCCAGGCTCCATCCTGACTGTGGATGCTGTCTGTAGGGAGTTTGTACATTCTCCCTGTGACCGCAGGGTTAATCGAGCTTAATCCGCCACTCAATCATGCCAATCTTTCTCTCCCTCCTAACTCCATTTTCCTGCCTTCTCCTCATAACCCCTGACTAACACCAGTGCCCCGGTTTCCTCCCACACGTCAAAGATATATGGGATTATAAGTTAATTGGCTTCAGTAAATTGTCCCTAGCATGCAGGAAGTTGTGCATCCTATCCAATTGGTGGTCGGCGAGGAATTAGTGGGCCAAAGGGCCAGTTTCCAAGCTGTGTCTCTGCTATAAAGTAGTATTTGAGCCGTGGAAGAATGCCATGCACCGACCAGAATGCTTTTGTACACATTGCCATTGCCGTTCTCGAGGCTGATGTGGATGACGTGGCGCTTGATGTACTCAGGTGACGTTGTGGAGCTGCGGGAAGTCCCCGAGATGGTGCCACTGTGGACCTTCGAATTGCGGATACAGCAAGGCAAACATAAAATGGCGCGGAAAAATGAAGAGAGTCGTGAAGAGGCCTTGGCCCTTGAGTGCGTGGATGATAACGGCTGGAAAACAAAACAGTAAGGTTAGGAATTTAGATATCAAGCCAGGCTGCTCCCATCCTCTATATAGGATGAGTGGTGATCTTATAGACGTGTATAAAATCATGAGATTAGTTGCTGCCTCACAGATCCAGAGACCAGGTTCGATCCTGACCTCAGGAGCTGTCCATGCGCAGTTTGCACATTCGCCCTGTGAACACGTGCGTTTCCTCTGGTTTCAAGTCAAGAATGTTTTATTGTTATATCCAATTTCCTCTCACACCCCAAAGATGTGCAGGTTATTGGTTATTAGCTTCCGTAAATTGTCCTTAGTGTGTAGCATCAGAACTAATGAATGGGGTGATCACTGGTCGGCACAGAACTCAGTGGGCCGAAGGGACTGTTTCTCTACGATAAACTAAACTAAATATTGGTGTGATGCACTGCAACATGCAATGCTTCACTTGTAATGTATTGCTTCTGCATAACACAATACGACTGCTTAAAAAGCAGCCAAGTGACTTTATCAGATACAGTGCGGAAAACAGGCTTTTCGGCCACCAGAGTCCACACCGACCAGCGATCCCCACACACTATCCTACACAACCAGGGACAATTTACGACTTGCAGAAGCCAAAGTAACCTACAAACGTGCACGTCTTTGGAGTGTGAGAGGAAGCTGGAGCACCCGGGTAAAACCCACGTAGTCACAGGGAGAAATGTAAATTCCGTACAGCGTGTACAGCAACCTTGGGGGGTCAGGATCGAACACGGGTGGGGGTTTCTCTGGCTGCTTTGTAAGGCAGCAACACTAACCGCTGCGCCACAAAGTGCTGGAATAGGTCAAGCTCACTCCATAGATCTCAGTCACCTTATTTCTTCCTCAGGATCCACACGCTCAATCAAAAGCGTCCATCCACTTACCTGACCTCCACTAAGGATCGCAAAATGCCCTTTTTTTTTTTTTTTTTTCTCCAGACCAGGCCCCCAGCAACTGCAGAGTTACTCCAGCACTTTGTCTTTTTATGTAAACGAGCATCTGCAGTTTCTTGCGTCCACCCCTCATTGGAATGAGTTAGACGGACATGCGCAGCACAAAATGTTTTACGAGGTAAAGGTTCTAACTTTTTGTAAACAAAATGTTTTAACCATATAACAACCATATAACAATTACAGCACGGAAACAGGCCCTCTCGATAACATCTGTAATTGAGGGTAGGGAAGATTCAAACAAGAGGGCATGACATGCGAATTAAGGGACGGAAGTTTAGGGGTAACGTGAGGGGGAACTTCTTTACTCAGAGGGTGGTGGCTGTGTGGAATGAGCTTCCAGCAGAAGTGGTGGAGGCAGGATCGATTTTAACATTTAACAGTAAAGTGGATAGGTATATGGACGGGAAGGGAATGGAGGGGTATGGTCTGAGTGCAGGTAGATGGGACTAGGGGAAAACAAATGGTCGGCACGGACTGGAAGGGCCGAGAGGGCCTGTTTCCGTGCTGTAATTGTTATATGGTTATATGGTTAACCTTCTGCGCTCCAAAGAATAAAGACCTAACTTGTTCAACCTTTCTCTGTAACATAGTTGCTGGAACCCAGGCAACATTCTAGTAAATCTCCTCTGTACTCTCTCTATTTTGTTGACAAGGCACTACTGGCACAACTCTATCCCCCGTAAAAATGTGGTTAGAGAGGAATTGCAAAAACATCAGTAATACATGTCATGTCATACGTATGTTGGACTGTAAACAGAACACTTCCCACTAATGATATGGGGGATGCACAATTTCTTGGTACTATCTCTCCAGGCCTCAGTGATCTGGACCAATGTACGGACACACAGTCCGAGCCTTAGGTAAGGTCTTCTCAGACTCGATTTGATTCGATCATGCAGTGGATGGTCCTCCCCAGTCACGGGGTGAACCAGCAGATTTCTGCGTATGGGAACAGCCATAAAAGGCTCAGTTCTCATACACAATATGAGTGGGAATCATGGCTGCGTAGGCCAGTCAGGCATTCCAAAATGCTTGAGGCGGAGTCTTGCTGGTTTTTAGCAAGCACCGACTGAATAGGCAAAGTGGAGGGAACGTATAAAAGACATTCCTCCCTAGCGTAGCGAGAATGCATCTACCGCTATTGCCCCTGGGTCTACACACTTAGGTAACTGGTGATTGAGTTGAGCTGCGAACAAATCAATATTACCTTTTTGGTGTTCATGGAGGTAAATAACGAGACCTACTTACCAGCGTCTCTAACTCCAGGTCCCTTACTTTTGCTGGAGTTTCAGCAAAATTTCATTCGCAGACTCTGTCCACATGTTGTCATTTCCATTAGATGGGCTGATGCTGCCGGCCACTTCTCTTGTAGTGGCTAGTCCGTCCCCGACGGAGCAGCAGTTTTAGAGGCAAAGCACACTGCTTCCCCTCATGCGATTGTCGTGCATTATCATTAAGCATGGGATCCCGGCACATAGTCATATTCGGTTTCCTGTTTGGAGGTAATCTATACTAACTTTTGACACTCTAACAGAACCAGGTGTACCATCCGTATCCTCAAATTGTCTGTGCATGCTTCTGCACCAAGCATGTTTTGCGACACCATCTCCCATAGTCTTTTGGGTGGGAGGCAATGCGGAACCTTTGAACCAAAGGCAGCAGTAGGCATGTGACTTGAACTGCTGTGATACACGTGTGACAGGAGGCACAATATATACGGCTCCATATTCATTCATCTGAATTGGAGGACTTTCTCAACCTGAACCAGGTTGCTTCCTTCAGCAGCCGCCATGACTAGCTGTGTAAATCGATGCTCTGTTGGTATCCTCATTTACCAAACAGGCTGCACGTGCCAGTGACTCCGAGTCCTGCTCCTTTCTCGATGCCAATGCAGTCTACAGGGAAGGACTGGAGCGTCCTCTGGCCCCATACGCCAGACATAGAGAGAAATGCTGGAAAAAAATCTGCCAATTATTTGTCATGGGCAAAGACTTTTACATGAATGAAGACGCCCATCCCAGTGAAATCCCAGTGAGATTTGATGACTTTATTGATATGAATAAAGTCGGCGTCTAGGGGAAGAATCCTCCACAGTCCCTTTAATGAGCGGAATTACCATGACACCACCATGTGTGCTCACACAGGTGACTGATAGGTATAGCTCAACAAGGCTTTCCCAGCCAGGGATCTATAACGCCATGGCAGGTCTGATTCCACTACACAATTTATTGGTGTAAGTGATAAATAATGTAGCTTGTAATTTCTCTCTATTAACACAACTAAATTTGGCATAATGATATATTTGTGATACCTGAACTGATATAATTAGTCAGAGGATACCAGCATAATGGTGCCTACCCTGTATAGCCATACTTTTAATAATAATACACTATTCCTGCTACTGCCATTGAAGGCGTAGGGGTGTTTATTGCGCTAGTAATGTGAGGGGAACTCTGCCCCCCCCCGGGTATTCTGGAACCTTACTGATGTATTCCAGTATTTGCCATGGACATACATCTGGGGTTAGAGCCAGACACACATCGATCCCTCGCATTCCCCTCCGCAGAGAGGAGATTGGTGAGCAGCCCTGTGCACAGGCGCTGCCGTAGGCCCCCGAGGACCTGTGCTGATATGGCCCTGTTTCGTGGACCATATCAGGATGGGTTAAACATCCGAGGACATACCCTGTGTGTCAGAGGGAAACCCTCCTGGCCGGGCTCGTCCAGCCCAGGCCTCTCCGTAAGGTTGCCCACCTTTTGGGGCTGCCAAAGTCGGAGTCGCTGACTGCACTGTCAGCGACTCGGGCAGCGAACCTGATGGCCACCGGCTACCCGCACCTCCGCGGTCCGTAGCCAGCATCCCCGCGGTCCATAATTGGTTTCCCCATGGTCCGTCCGGGTATTGCCGCATATTACAATGTCCGGCAGGAAACTCTGTGAAGAGAGATTCCTGCAACAAAAAGACAACCTGAAAAGTAAGTGAGAAAACGTACCTGTAGGAATTGAAAGTGTTTTGTATCTTTTTTGACCGCTGGAGGAGCGTTGCACCGCCAGACAGTCGTGCGCCATGTGTTAGACGTAATGACGCGCATGCGGGCTGACGGCCTTCTCCACATTGTCACTCATGTGACTCCGAAGTAAAATTATTATTCATTGGACAATAGACAATAGGTGCAGGAGTGGGCCATTCGGCCCTCGAGCCAGCACCACTATTCACCGTGATCGTGGAATCATCCATCACAATCATACCCCGTTCCTGCCTTTCTCCCGCATATCCCTTGCTCCGCTATCTTTAAGAGCTCTGTCCAGCTCCCTCTTGAAAGCTTCAGAGAACAAGCCTCCACCACCATCTGAGGCAGAGAATTTTCACAGACTATCAACTCTCTGTGTGAAAAAGTTTTTTCCTCATCTACATTCTAAATTAATTACCCCTTATTCTTAAACTGTCCCTCAGATTATCTTAAATCATTAATTATCTTAAACCTTGCCACTAAACGTTATTCCCTTAAGCCTATATCTGTACACTGTGGTTGGGTTGATTGTAATCATGTATTGTCCTTTTGCTAACTGGTTAGCACACAACAAAAAGACCTTAAACACTGTACCTCTGTACACGTGACAATAATAAACTGAACTATACTCTCAGCAGGTCAGGCAGCATCTCTGGAGGATGTGGATAGGTGTTGTCTTGGACATTTGCAGCCTGGGGGAGAAAGATTCTGACAGTCTGCCCTATCTGGACACTCATAATTTATATACATCTGCCAAGTCTCCTCTTATCTTCTGTCGTGGTACAGAAAACAATCCAAGTCTATTATCCGATCGACCATCTCCCTGTAGCTGAAGCCCTCTAATCCAGGCAGCATTCTGGGAAAACATTTTGTTTTCACAAAGTTAGAACAGTCTCGTCGTAAAATTAGATGGGCATTTTGTGCTTGAAACGTCAGGCTGGGACACTTGCCACCTCACTGAGTTACTCCAGCATTTTATGTCTTTTTAAAAAGGTACGTAGGCATCTACTGTTCCTCACGGCTGTGTTTTAATTATTTTAGTTATAGAGACACAGCGGGGAAGCAAGCCCTTCGCCCACAGAGTCTGCACCAACCAGACAATCCCCGCACATTAAAATACCACTAACCCACACACACTAGAGACAATTTACATTTATACCAAGCCAATTAACCTACAAACCTGTATGTCTTTGGAGTGTGGGAGGAAATCAGAGAGCCCGTAGAAAACCCACGCAAGTCACGGGGAGAGCGTACAAAACTCTGTACAGACAGTTTCCCATTGTTGGGATCAAACCCAGGGTCTCCGGCGCTGGGGGGGGCAAGTGCAGTAAAGCCCCACGAGCACTACCACTATGCCACCATGCTGTATTTGAGGCAGAGGGTCTCCATTACCTTTCTTTGCAGCTCCTCAGGCATGTCGTCGGCATATCTAAGGCGGTGTCATCGTCGCTGTCGGTGATGATGTCGGTGATGGTGTCGGTGTCGATGCTGGTGATGTCGGTGTCGGCGTCGGTGTCGGAGTCGGTGTCATCGGCGCTGTTGATGTCGTTGCCGGTGTCGGTGCCGCTGTCTGCGCTGGTGTCTGTGCCGGTATCCGTGCTGGTGTCTGCAGCGGTGTCAGTGCTGGTGCCGGTGGCCATGGCGGTGGCGGTGCCGGTGGCAGTGGCGGTGCCAGTATCGGTGGCGGTGGCGGTGCCAGTGGCGGAGCCGGTGCCGGTGTCAGTGCCGGTGCCGGTGGCGGTGGTGGTGCCGGTTTCGATGCCGGTTTCAGTCTCGGTGTCTGCGGCCATGTCTGCGGCGGTGTCTGTGCAGGTGTTGGTGTCTGCGGCTGTGTCGGTGCCGGTGTTGGTGTCAATGTCGGTGGTCATGTCTGCGGCGGTGTCTGGGGCGGTGTTGGTGCCGGTGTCGGTGTCCGCAGCTGTGTCGGTGCCGGTGTCAGTGTCTGCGGCCGTGTCGGTGGCGGTGTCTGTGCCGGTGTCGGTGGCCATGTCAGTAGCGTTGCCTGTGCTGGTGTCGGTGGCCATGTTGGTAGCGGTGCCTGTGCCGGTGTCAGTGTCTGCGGCTGTGTTGGTGCCGGTGTTGGTGTTGGTGGTGCGGTGCCGGTGCCGTGCCGGTGTCGGTGGTGTGGTGTTGTGTCTGGTTGTTGGTGTTGGGTGCCACGGTGGTGGTGCGAGTTGGTGTTGCCGTGCCCGGGTGTTGGTAACGGTGGTGTTGGTGCCGGTGTTTGGTGTTGGTGCTGGTGTTGTTGCTGTGCCGGTGTTGATGGTGCCAGGTGTTGGTGAGGGTGTTGGTGCCGGTGTTTAGGGTGCCGGTGTTGGTGTTGGTGTCGGTGCTGGTGTTGGTGCGGAGTTGGTGTTGGTGCTGGTGTTGGTGCCAGTAGCCGTGTGGTGCCTGGTGTTGGTGTCGGTGTCCGCGGCGGTGTTGGTGCCGGGTGTCGGTGTAGGTGTCGGTGCTGGTGTCGGTGTCGGTGTCATGCGGCGGTGTCCCCTGTGTGGTGTTGTGCTGGTGTCGGTGTTGGTGTCTGCGGAGGTGTTGTTGGTGCCAGTGTCTGCGGAGGTGTTGTTGGTGCCAGTGTCTGCGGAGGTGTTGTTAATGCCCGTGTCGGCAGAGGTGTTGTTGGTGGCGGTGTTGGTGCTCGGTGTCTTCGCGTGTTGGTGCCAGGTGTGTTGGTGCCGTGTCTTCGCGGTGTTGGTGTGCCGGTGTTGTTGGTGGAGGTGTTCTTCGGCGGTGGTTGGTGCCCGGTGTTGTCGGCGGCGGTGTGGGGGCATCAACAATCACATCAACTGGCGGTGTTGGTGCCGGTGTTTGTCGGCGGCGGTGTCTTCGGCGGTGTTGGTGCCGGTGTTGTCGGCGGCGGTGTCTTCGGCGGTGTTGGTGCCGGTGTTGTCGGCGGCGGTGTCTTCGGCGGTGTTGGTGCCGGTGTTGTCGGCGGCGATGTTGTCGATGGCAGTGTCGGTGGTCATGTCTAAAAAGGGCCTAGCAAGTAGGGAACACAATCCATCAGCACACCAATCCAGAGAAGCCATGCCTTTCCGGATGTATCACAGAGAGAACATGGCAAATTCCACACACGCACAACACAACCGGAGGAGAAGCACGCAGTTCACAGGGAGAATGTGCAAACTCCACACACACACGCAGTCCACTCGAGGTCGACTCATTCCCAGCCTCAGCAAGGCCAGCAGCATAATCAAGGATGAGTCACACGTCTGGCCACGAATCCCTCTTTTCTTCCATTCCCCTCTCCCATCAGGAAAAAGGTATAGAAGTGTGAAAACGCACAGATTCAGGGACAGTTTCTTCCCAGCAGGGGGGTTGGGGTCAGGCAAACTGGACTATTCTACCCCAACCAGAGAGCAGTGCTGAACTACTACTATCTACCTCATTGATGGCCTTTGGTCTAACCTTGATCAGACTTTATCTGGTTTATGATCTTTGCACTAAACATTATTCCCTTATCATGCATCTGTACACTGTAAATGGCTCGACGGTAATCTTGTATTGTCTTTCCACTGACTGGATAGCACGCAACTAAAAGCTTTTTCTGCTGTACCTATCGGGTAAACGTGACAATAAACTAAACTGACCCGGCCTCTGGTCGCTGTGAGGTGGCAGCTCTAATGCTAATTGGCTTTGAAATAATGAATAGATGTTTAAAACTGGAATTCAAGGGATGGTCTAAAACAAAAGTTTGTGAGAAAGATGACTGGGGAAAAAAGGTATAGACTGATTTCTAAATGGGATAAGATTGTCAGAAATCGGAGGTGCAAAGGGAGTTGGGAGTTCTGGTGCAGGAATCCCTAAAAGGTAATCAGCAAGACAAATCGGAGAAAAATGGGGGGGGGATAAAAGAAGGCAAACGCAATAGTAGAATTTATTTCAAGTGGGCTAGAATACAAAAACCGGGATGTAATGCTGAGGCTCTATAAGGTGCTGGTCAGGCCACATTTGGAGTATTGTGAGCAATTTTGGGCACATATCGAGGAAGGATGTTCTGGCTATGGAGAGGGTCCAGAGGAGGTTTACAAGAATGATCGCAGTGAATGAGTTGGTTAACTCTATGATAGAGCGTTTATGACGGCAGTGGGGGGGGGGCCTGTACTCGCTGGAGTTCATTGAAATGCACCGAATAGTGAAAGGTTTGGACAGTGTGGATGGTGGGAGAGGATGTTTCCACTCATGGGAGGGTTTCCCAGCCTGGGTAAATTTACACCCCATAGGGTCAATTTTGCTTACCCAGGGGGGCAAATGTATTGATCTGGATTTGTACATACTTTTTCTCATTGACTGACTATTTTTGGTTCTGGTACTAGCGGCATCTGTTCATCATTAGTTGTTCATAAATAAGTGAAATAATATTGTAATGTGTTATTAAGGTTGCCAGCGTAAATGGGATAAAAAGGTTGGCAACAATCCTGGTCTCGGACCAGAAACCTCAGTATTAAAGGGCATTCCTTTAAGAAGGAGAGAGGAATGTCCTATAGCCAGAGGGTGGTGAATCTGTGGAATTCATTGTCACAGGCGGCTGTGGAGGCCAAGTCATCGGATATTTTTTTAAGGATAGATTCTTGATTAGAACGAGTGTCAGGGGGTTATGGGGAGAAGGCAGGAGAATGGGTTGAGAGGGAAAGATAGATCAGCCATAATTGAATGGTGGAGTAGACTTGATGTGTGGCCTGAATGGCCTAATTCTGCTCCTGTAGCTTATGAGGCGAGGGGTCAATGTTTACCTGAGGTGTTAACATATGATGGACAAGTAAATGGGATTATGGTGATGTCCAGGATACAGAGGGTATTGCTCAATACGTGGTGAAATGATGCACTGTCATTCCATCTAAGCTTACTTTATGAGATACAGCATGGAAACAGGCCGGTCGGCCCACCACGTACGTGCCGACCAGCGATCACTCTAGATTTAATCCGTACACTAGGTTACCCTACTCACTGGGGGAAAAATTTTCAGAATTAATCTACACACTTGCACATCTTTGGAATGAGGGGGGAAAGTCGGAGCACCCGGAGACAACACACACAGTCCAACAGGGAGAATGTACAAACTCTAGTCCCCACCTGCCTGCTTTTGGCCCAATATCCCTCTCAACCTTTCTATTTTCCAGACCTGGAAAAAATGTATTTTTAAATCAAAGATACGACACAAAATGTCTGGAGTAACTCAGCGGGACGGGCAGCATGCTCTGGAGAGAAGAAATGGGTGAATTTTTGTGTCCGAGAACCCTTATCAGACTGATGACAGGGAAGTGGGCAGCACAGAGATAAAAATGTGATCGAGAGACAGTGAGTACTTGAGAGAACTGGGAAGGGGAGTGAGGGGATGGAGAGAGAGGGAAAGCAAGGGCTACTTGAAGTTAGAGAAGTCAATGGTCAAGCCACGGGTGTAAGCTGCCCAGGCAAAATTTGAGGTGATGTAACTAAGTTCATAAGTGATAGGAGCAGCATTAGGTCATTTGGCCCATCAAGTCTACTCCGCCATTCAATCATGGTTGATTTATCTCTCCCTCCAAACCCCGTTCTCCTGCTTTCTCCACATAACCCCTGACACCTTCACTAATCAAAAATCTATCTATCACTGTCAGTCTGAAGAAGGGTCTCGACCCGAAACGGTCTCCTAATCTGAGGAAAGACATTCTTTTTTTTTTTTTTTTTTTAAATTTTTTTTATTATAGAAACAATATATACAGAGTACACTCTTATGCGGCATTAAAAATTAATAATATTACAAAATTATTAATAATATTGATTAGTCAATTGATACTGCTTTTTGTGATATTGTAATGGGGATCCATTATACATTTCCTGGGTGTGTTGGTATTTTGTATGATTGGGTAGATATGTAGTAGCATTCCTAAAATATATGCAATATACTTTGCACTAACTACTTCTCATACCCCACACATATTAGCTCTTCGAGTAATTACCAAATTACAAATCACCCCTAATATAACTACATAATACCAAGTCTTAACCAAACTCTTCTATGATATTCAGATATTTTCATAATATTAAGAGTGTTTGTATTATTATTAACTTTATATTTCAAAATTAATATATAGTTGAAAATGCGCAATTTATATAATTACAAATTTAAACATCTATAATATTTTTCATACAACTAATAATATGTATATTCATACTAATATTAAAGAATATAATAATATGTTTCTATACTTTTTTTCCTACTTAAAAGAGATAAAGAAAGATAGAGAAGAAAGTAGAATAGATAATGAAAATGTGAAAAGTTTGATGTGTGGTAGATTAAAATAATTTGACTCAAATAATCCGTTCTGGAGATACATGGCTCATGATTTATTATATGTATTTCTTCATCCATGGCAGATAATCAGGCCTCAGTCAAGTCCCCGCGCCGAACCATTATGACCCTGTAAATATTTAATGTATGGAGACAAATCCCTTTGAAGAGATCTAACCTTTCATAAGGACAAGTCTCAATCTCTCCAAGTGAAGTGTCTCCGACATTTCTGTATTCCACATTTTAATTGTTGGGGATGCAGGGCCTTTCCAAAATTTTAGTATTAATTTTTTCCCAATTATTAGAGAATAGTCGATAAAAAATCGATCTTTGATTCCTTGTAATTATTGGTTCCGTTTTCAGGGTATTCGAAGTATTATTAACTTTGGATCAGGAATCATAGTAATATTAACAACATTCGAGATTATCTTAAATATTTCATTCCAATAATTCTACAATCTTCGTACATTAGTGAATGAATGTGACAAATTTGCTTCTGAGATTTAGACAATTTCAATCACATATAGGCGATAATTTTTGGAAATATATTATGTAATTTAGATTTGGAGTAATGTAATCTATGTAAAATTTTAAACTGTATATAGACGCAATGTTTATCATTTAACGAGCAGTAATGTATAGTGTTGTAAGCTTTCTTCACAATTTCTGGGCTTATTATTTTGACCTAATTCATTTTCCCCAAAGCTGTCTGTGTGTTTCCGATGATGGAATATCTCACTTTCCAACAAAATATTGTAAATATATGATATCATTTTTTTCTGTATTTGGATGTTTATTTTTCAAGCATTCATCTAAAAATTTCACTCTTCCTATTTCTGAATTCTTGTGTATTTGCAGAGATATAGTTTCTGATTTGTAAATATCTAAAAATATTTCATTATTATGAAGCCGTAAGCTTGTTGTAAACTCTTGAAATGAAAGAAAAAAATTTTCCTTATAGAAGATTGAGTGGTGTGTGATCCCCTATATTTAAAATTCCTTTATTTTTCCATTTGTATAAAAGCCTTATCCCATACGTTGAGGGTTTAAACGTAAAATTGTTGGCAATAGTAAGACCTAGCGGTATAAATTTTTAGTTTTAATTGTTTTCTTTATTTGTTTCCAAATACGGATTCCGCTTTCTATTATCGAGTTTTTCACTAAATAAATTTTCTTAGGTACATTAATATTAGCAAATATATAGAAACTAATTTCAAATGGAAAACAGTCTTCTCTTTCCATTTTTAAACCAGTTTGGTTTATTATCTGTTTCTTCTAACCAGAAGTTCATATTTTTAATATTAACTGCCCAATAATAAAACATAAAATTTGGTATTGCTAATCCCGTTGCCTCGCCGTTTATTTTAGCTTTACATAATGTTTTTTATTTAATTCTATGGTTCTTATAATCCCAGATAAAGTTAGTGACTAGAGAGTCTACTTTTTAAAAAAAAATTTTTAGGGGAGTGTATATCGGGATTGATTGAAATAAATATAATAATTGTGGGAGAAAAATCATTTTTATTGCGTTTATTTACCTAACATATGAAATAGTAAACTTTTCCAGTATAAAATATTTTTATTAATTTATTCAGTAATAACGTGAAATTAGACTTAAATAGAGAGTCAAATCTTTTTGTAACAAAAACCAAGATATTTAATATTTTCATTTGTTATCTTAAAAGGAAATTGTTGTAATATCTGTAAGTTATTCATGGCTATTATTGGCATAAGTTCACTTTTATTCCAATTTGATACTGTATCCTGAAATTAAACCAAATTCCGTTATTAGTTTTAACAAATTACGGATACTTATTTCCGGTTTAGTGATATAAAGTAATACAATCGTCCGCAATATAACGAGATTTTATTCTATAGTATCTTTAGTATCATATCCATATATTTACCTAGGGTGCAATCTTACCCCTTTGGCAAGAGGTTCGATTGCTAACGCAAACAGCGTAAAGGTGATAAAGGCAGCCTTGTCTACAACCTCGAATAAAACTTAAATTTAGTTGTAACATACGTTTGTGTTATTCTAGCTGTTGGGTTGCATAGAACAATTTGATCCAAGTAGTAAACTTCTCACCAAGCTTAAATAGCTTCATCAACGAAATAAATAAGGCAATCCACCTGGTCAAAAGCTTTTTCTGCATCCAACGAGATAACTACTAAGTCTTATTGAATCACTTCTTTTCGAATATATGTATATGTAAATAACCGTCTAGATTATATGAAAATATCTTTTTAGGTATAAATCCAGTTGATCAGGAAGAATTCATCGTTAACAACTGGTCTATAATCTTTGTCTAGTACGTTTGTTAAAAAATTATTTTGATCCGTATTTAATAAAGCAATTGCTTCTATATGATCCTGTTCATCCAAGATCTTATTTATTTTGGGTATAAGTGTTATAATAGACCTCGTTCAGTGTATCTGGTAATTCTCTGTGTATATATCTGTTCAAATAATGATTTAAATATGGGACCAATTTTGATCAAGAAAAATTTTATAAAAATCCCGAACCTATACCCACCGGGAACCAGAGTTTTAAATTTTTTACACCACTTATTTTAATTATTATAGATTACTGTTATGATTCTTTTATTGAAATATCAGCATTTAATAGATTCTCTACTTATTGTAAATACTAATTCTTTTAAGTACAATCTATTTAAAACATATCATCTATTACTGGATTTTAATATACTGTCGCTTTAGTCAGTATACATGATTTTATAATATTGACATAAACTTTTCTATCAATAATATCTTTGGGTTGTATAAAATAATTCAACACGACGTTTGTGATTTCTAATCCTATGTATATTTTTTTGCGAGCTTCAATTTTCCTTTAATTGTCGAGCCAATAATATTTTTGGGGTTTGTCTCCAAATTCAAACAGTCAATTGGTTTAGTAGGTTGGAAATATTTGTAAAACTTGATCAGTATATATTTGTTTATTTATATTCAATGCACAATTTTATATGTATTTATTATATCCTGATTTTGATGCATTCTGTATGTCTAATGTTTACATACCTCCCTTTCAAAGAGTCCTGTTGTTCCTTCCAATCATATTTTATTATGGACTGCTTTGAAGAAATCATAAATCTCACGAAGATATGCTTTAAAAAACGTTTCCGCAAAATAAAGAGGCGAGATATTCTGATTGATCATTTATTTCAAAAAAAAAAATCAATTAATCTAGTTATAATATATTCCTGAGTGGTTTTATCATTTTGGTACATAGTGGGGAACATAAGTTTCGCCTCAGTACCTAAATTTTCTTGTTTTAAACCATTTATTTTATTTTAAAATGTTTAATGCGGTTGCATGATCTGAAATTTATAAATTACGAGTATTAGAGTCGTAAGTAAGATGAAATAAGCTTTGCATACTACAAAAATAATCAAATCATGAATTAGGTAATTATTGTAATATTTATTTATAGTTATGTGAGTAAAAGGAATATTCTCGACCCAGCTAGGATTTTCAGTTCTCGCACACATCTTAATATTATCGTTTGGGATATATGCATTTAATAAAATACACTAGTATTGATTTAGTTATTTTTTTCTTGGTTTTGAAGATCTATCAAGTAAGGGTCTAATGTACAATTTAAAATCTCCTCCGAATTATCAAATTATAAATGTGTTAATTCCGGAATAATTATTGAGTACAATTTCTTCTTAAAAAAATAAAGACTGTCAAAATTTGACACACCTAAATATAACGAAACTCATTTTATCCTTGGATCCTGTTTATATTCTCGCTATCACATAATAATATCTGCGCTACTAAACTATTACAGATATAGTAGATGTATGACTTAAATAAAGTACACTTTAATACAAATAATATATGCTACGGCCTCTGATTTATCGGGAAAAACTAGTGATATATTTTGTCTATCCATTGCCATTTCAGATCCTATAATTTCAGACGTCTTTTTTTTAGTGGGAATTTCTTGAATGTAAATTTATACATCACTTTAATTGCCTTCAGATGTGACAATATTTTTTCCTCTTTTTATTGGATTTCATTGATACTTTAACATATCATACTGAACAAAAGGTTAAACCCTCATTCCCCTTATTTCTTTTTTAAGAGGCCTAGCATTTTAAATTTGTGAGGAATCTACAACAATAGAGATCCAAGGGTCCGTGCAGTAGACCTAACCTTAACAAACTGCCGAAACACCGAATAGACATGAATTTATAAATACTCTTTTAGTACTTCGACCGAAATATTAATCACTCATTGTTCCAATGTGTAGCTCCATTTCTAAACTGAAAGATACAATAGGTAATAAAAAGAATAGTAAAGAATAGATAAAGAGATTAATAGTGTGTATAAAGAAATGAAAAAACTACAAATAAAATATCTTGTAAGCTTTGATGAAAGCCATACACATTGGCTAGTCACTCTAAAGGCTTCCGCATGATGTATTACATTTGGCCAGGCTGCCTAATATTTAAGGAATTATGAATCCATAATAATACTTTAACGGGAATAATTTAAAAGAAATGAAAAAAAGTGATATATGAATCTTTCATATTAAAGTATGTATATCTAAAATTAATTTAAAATCTAACTATAAAACAACAGCGAAAGAAGAATAAAGAAATTTATTAAACGTAACAAAATAAAAATCCTTATTAAAGAAAGAAAAAATAAAGGGAGGTATCTGCACAAATTTAACAAGACATATAAAACATAATCTATTAGTAATAATTAATTAGCCATAGTAGAACAATCTTGGTTAATAATAAATCATAGTGATAATATAAGACCTGCGACGTTATGATTTTAGTATGTGTGATTTTGTTTTATGTTATAGTATTTAAATAATTATACATTAATTGACAATGTTACAGCAAATCATCTTCACAATCACAGAAAAACGCTTCATTCATATCGACATTGTCCGTTCCTCCTAGTTCCTTCTAATTCCCATATATCGTAATGAAGTCTCACAAAATGTTAAGAGACCATACTAGGTGCTCATAAAAGTAGTAAAGACAGTATGTTTGCCTTTAGATAACTTTCAAAGTGTCAATCTGCAATACTATCTCTCTAGCTGGGGTCTTGAAGAAATGTTCCAACGTTATTATAAGTTAACTCTAAGGTGGCTGGTAATTGCAAACCGTAACTCAAGTTTACTACAACCCCTCACCCCTCAAAAAGGCTTTGGCTTCATAAACAGCTTTTCGTTATCTAGGCAACAACTCTGAGGGGATTAGTCCCTCGGTGAATACTGATTCTTTGATCCTTGAATTGTACAGAATTCTTTTTTCCCCCGAAGCTCTCCGCATAATAATCCTCCAGGACCAAAAATCATATTGTGAGACTTTACAAGCATTTGTCTTGGGGGCATATTGGTACTGGTACTGTCCGTCCTGCCGACTCTATGTGCAGCACGAGCTAATACAGCTTATCTACCAGAGATAAAATCATGCTTGAAATAGTATTAGATCAGTGAATTACCTCGAGAACCTTCTGTGTTTCTCTAGACCTTACAGGAATTCACCTGCGATACCTACAAAGTTCTAGTCTAACTCATAGATGCCTTCTAGCTGAGTGCATTTCTCTCTGATACTTTAGTCTAACAACTCCAGTAACGTTCTGTTCTGTTACCGAGCTTTGCTGTAGACCACAGTACTTGCAATCCGCTATCTTGTCAAAGTTGATCATGCCAGCTGCCTGTTAGATTCACAAGCACATTTTCAATAGGATCAATCATATTTTGAAATCTTTAGTTACATAACATCATTCCAAAAGTTTAATCTCATCTTGCACGTCCATATCATTGAATCATATCAATAATTCATCTTTCAATTTTTCTGATACTTTTCTTGAAACTTATTATCATTATAACAAATGTATCTTTTTTGAAATCTCATTCCATTGATTTTCATCAGATCCATCTGATTGTTAATTTAGTACAAATTTCTTCTTTATTTCTCCCTTTATATCTTTCTTGTTTTATATCTTTCATTTACTGCCTTTAATTCTATAGCTTTAAGATCAGAGTTGCCATCTGGTGAGACACAATAAAAGTTTTCAAAATTCCTCAACCTTCTGTTGCCTGCTTTCTTGGAGACATCTTCCAGGGAGCTGCCCAACTTGCGAAATCCACCGAGGCTTCTTCCAGGCCTTCTCACCGCTCGCGCCGGGTCTTTTTATTTCGACCTTTACTTGTCAGGTAGTGGCACCGTGCCGTCATGGGATTGTCGCACGGCTGATGACGTCACTCGAACGTCGGTAATAAAACGGCAAGCAGTGTGAAGCAGAAGCATCGCCGGTAAGTCATTTTAAACCCCCGATATTTTCTCGACAGTTACATTACGGAGCTGGAGCTTGGCGCGATGCAGGAAAGACATTCTTAGACCATGAGAAGGGAGTACAGAGAAGGATTCGACGCATTACTCGGATTTCCTGGATGGCACGACTAATCCATATGAGAAAGACAGGATAGACATCGGCTTGTACTCGCTGGAATATTAGAAGACATTGAGGGTGATCTTATAGAGACTTACAAAATTCTTAAGGGTTGGACAGGCAAGATGGCAGAGAAGACGTTCCCATGTTGGGGAAGTCCAGGAACAAGGGTCACAGTTTTAAGGATAAGGCGGGGAGTCTTTTAGACTGAATGAGAAAGAATTGTTTTTCAGCACAGAGATGTGGTGAATCTGTGGAATTCACTGCCACAGAAGGTGAATATGAAGCATCCGTTAGGCCATATTTAAGAGGGAGTTTGATGTGTTGGCCCTTGGTGAAGCTGAAGGGATCACAGGGGTATGGAGAGAAGGCATACAGATACTGAGTGTGCGATTATCAGCATGATCAATTGAATTGCAGTGCGGGCTCGAAGGCCGAATGGCACTGCTCCTGCACCTAATTTTCTATGTTATACATATGTGCCTATTCCTTCTCTCTACCATAAAGATGCTAGCCTCAACAGACACACTCAGTTCCTCCAGCAATTTTGTACTATCCTTCAATTTTTCCCAGCATCTGCAGTTTCTTTCCTCTTAATAAAAAAAAACTATCTACCTCTGCCTTTGAAATATCCATTGACTGACCCTCACCGCCTTCTGTGGCAAAGAATTAGACACACATCACCACCCATCTGACTAGTTAATTGAGGGGGGGTTAT
>JAVHYY010000781.1:0-41007 GCA_035221665.1 Okamejei kenojei
GCGGGCAGCAGGAAAGAAGCGCAGGAAAGACATGTTCCGCGCGGCATCTCTAAAACTAAACTAACCAAAGAGGGGTCTCAACCCAAAATGTGACCCTTCATTCTCGCCACATATGCTTTGTGTCTATCTTCTCCACAGATTGCGGCCTGACCCGCCTGAGTTACTCCAGCAATTTCACTTCGCTCTCTCTCTCGGTTCTCTCTGTATGTGTCTCTCCTCTCTGTCTCTCTCTTCTCGTCCCCACACTCTCTCTCTCTCTGCCCCCCTCTCTCTGTCCCTCTCTCTCGGTCTCTGTCCACCGACCCCTTTCTCTCTCTCTCTCTCTTCTCTAATTGTCTCTATCCCGCTCTCTCTCTATTCCCTGTCCCTCCTTCGCTCTCTTTCTGCTCTGTCTATCCCTCTCTCTGATCCCTCTTCTCTGCCCCTCTCTCGCTCTCTTTCTCTGTCTCTTGTCCCTCCTCTCTTTCTCTCTATGCCCCTCCCTCTCTCTCTCTGTCCCACTCCTCTTCGCTCTCTCTATTTGCCCCCCTTCTCTCTCTATCCCTCCCTCTCTGTGTCCCTCTTTCTCGCATTCATCTCTGTCCCTCCTCTTTCTTCCTTGACCCTCTGTCGCTCGGTCTTCTTCTCTCTGTCCCTCTTGCCCCCTCCTCTATCTGTCCCCGCTCTGTTTCCCTCTGTCTGTTCTCTTTCTATGTCTCTCTCTCCCTATCTCTCCTCTGTCCACCCGCACTCTCTCCTCTCGTCTCTCTCTCCTCGCTCGCTCTCGCTCTTGTCCCCCCTCGCTCTCTCTTTCTCTCTCTCTCTGTCACTCTCTCTTCTATCTTCCCTTCTCTCTGTCCCCCCTCTCTACCGTCTTTGTCTCCCCCCTCTGTCCTGTTCTCTCGCTCTCTCTCCCCCCCCTTCTTCTCTCTCTCTCTCCTCTCTCTCTTCTCTCGCGCTTCTCTTTTATCTCTTTTACTGTCCTTCTTAAATTCTGGCCAGCTTCCCCTCGTACTTCATCTTTTCAGCAATTTTGATGATGTTGTCTTCGGATTTATGCCAGGAATTCCTGCCATTGCTGTGCCACCTTATTCCTTCTAGGATCCTTTCAGTCTACCTTGGCCGGCTCCTTTATGCCTTCATTGTCACTTGTTCTCTCGCTTTTCTCTCCCTGCCTCCCCTCCTTTCCCCCCCCCCTCTCTCTTCTCTCTCTCCTCTCTCTCTCCGCTCTCTCTCTCTCTATCTCTCTCTCTCTCTTATCTGTCGCGCTCTCGTCGCTCTGTCTCTCTCTGTCTCTGTTTCTCTCTCTCTCTTTATGTCGCTCTTTCTTCTGTTTCACTCTCTCTCTCCCCTCTCTCCATTTCTCTCTTCTCTCTCTCTCTTCTCTTCTCTAGTCTCTCTCCCTTTCTCTCGCTCCCTTCTCTCTGTTCTCTCTCTCTCTCTCTGTATTTCACATCTCTCTCTCTCTGTTTATGTGTTTCTGGGTTCTCTCTCTCCTCTCTCCGTCCCTCCCTCTGTTTCTCTCTCTCCCACTCTCTCTGGGACAGAGGATTGGTGTGAACATAGACCGTTCCTGCCAATCGTTGGCCGAACTGTAGTTAGATTACATAACGTATTTATATACACGGTCTTTCTTCTCTCTGTCCCTCTCTGCCCCTCCACTCTCTGTCCCGCTCTCTGGCCCTCTCTCTGTCTCTATTTCTGTCTCTTCTCCCTATCTCTCTCTGTCCCCGCACTCGCTCTCTCTCTCTCTCTCGCTCTCTCTCTTCTCTGTCCCCCCTCTCTCTCTCTGTCTCTCTCTCTGTCACTTCTTCTCTCGTATCTCTCCCTCTCTCTGTCCCTCTTACCGCTCTTTGTATCCCCCCTCTGTTCTGTCTCTCTCCTCTCTACTCTCCCCTCTATCCTCTCTCTCTCTCTCTCTCTCTCTTCTCTCTTTCTCTCTCTCTCTCTACTCTCTCTCTCTCTCTCTCCTCTCTCTCCTTCTCTTTTTATGTCTTCTTTTTATTCCTGGCCAGCTTCCCTCGTACTTATTTTCAGCACATCATGATATCGTGTCCTTGCGGATTAGGCCCAGAAATTCCTGCCATTGCTGTTCACCTTCATTCTGCTAGGATCCCTTTTCCTGTCTTACTTGGCCGGCTCCTCTCTCTGCCTTCATTGTCCACTGTGTTCTCTCGCTTTAATCTCCCTGCTCCCCCCTCCCCCCTCTCTCTTCTCTCTCTCTCTCTGCTCTCTCTCCTCTCTCTTCTTATCTGTCGCTCTCTCTCTTCTCTGTCTCTCTCTTTTCTCTGTTTTCTCTCTCTCTCTTTATGTCGCTCTTTCTGGTTTCACTCTTCTCTCCCCTCTTCCATTTCTCTCTCTCTCTTCTCTCTCTTTCTCTCTCTCTCCGTCTCTCTCCCTTTCTCTCGCTCCCCTCTCTCTGTCTCTCTCTCTCTACTCTCTCTCTGTATTCTCTCTCTTCTCTCTCTCTGTTTATCGTGTAATCTGGTTCTCTCTCTCTCTCTCTTCCGTCCTCCCTCTTTCTCTCTCTTCTCCACTCTCTCTGGAGACAGAGGATTTGGGAGGGAACATAGACCCGTTCCTGCAATCGTTGGCTAACTGTAGATAGATACATAACGTATTCAACACATAGGACAGGGAAGAAAAATGATCTGCCAGGACGGATATTTATAAGGATTCATTCTTTGCAAGACCCGCAATGGAATGGAATAAACGAGACAACAATATCGTCTAAATGTTTAAGAAGGAACTGCAGATGCTGGAATATCGAAGAGAGACAGAGGTGTGTAAATGAGGATGAGCCAATAGGTAGCAAGGTTGAAACAGTGGAGGCAGACAACTCCAGGGCCAAAAGTCAAAAAGGGCCCAACTCTTTCAAATAATTGTATAAGGAGTAAGAGCGTTGTAAAAAAAACAAGCCTGAGGACTTTGTGTCTCAATGCAAGAAGCTTTCGTAATAAGGTGGATGAGGTGACGGTGCAGATAGCTATTAATGAATCTGGTCTTGTTGGGATCACGGAGACTGCGTCCAGGGTGCCCCAGGCTGGGAGCTGAACATCCAAGGATATTCAGTATTCAGGCGAGATAGCTATACCGTGTAACAGGAGGTGGGGTTAGCGTTTGCTGGTCAGAGGAGGAGATAACGCAAATAGACAGGAAGGACCTTAGCTTGGCGGATGTGGAATCGATATGGGTAGGGGAATGGATGCGAACTTAAGGGGCAGCAGAACCAGCTGTAGGTGTTGATTACAGGACCCCCTAATCAGTAGTAGTGGAGGTTGGGATGGCATTTCAAACAGGAAATTAGAAATGCTGTTTTGTGCAAACAAAGGTAAATACAGTTTAATGGGTGGACTTCAATCTACATATTGAGTGGGTGAATTAAAGTTGGCAGGTTGTGCTGAGAGAGGATTCTTGAATGTTATGCGGGATGTTTTTAAACCAACATGTAGAGGAACCAACGAGGGACAGGCTATTCTATACTGGGTTATTGAGTCATGGGATATGGTTAGTTAGCCGCCTTGTTCGCTTGGCCCCTTCGGCCTAGAGTGACCTTAATATGGTTGAGTTCTTATTAGGATGGCGGGTTGAACTTTGTTAATTCAGAAACACGGGTTCCTCAACTTAAAGAAAGTAACTTTGAAGGTATTACAGCCGGGAATGGCACGATAGACTGGCAAGTGATTCTTAAAGGGTTGAGGGTGGTCGGCAATGGAAGGCATTTGAAAGAATGCATGGATGAACTACAACAAGTTGTCATCCCCATTTGGCACCAAAAGAATAAATCAGGGAAGGTAGTTATCGTGGATAAACAAGGAATTCAGGAAATGTATCCAAAACAAAAGATGAAGCGTTACAAAATTAGACAGAGAAAAAGCAGCCTACCAGAGGATGGAGAAATTCAGAGTCCACACAGAGGAGGACAAAGGGGCTTTCTTAGGAAAGGGAAATGGAATTATGAAAAAAAACTGGCAGGGAACATAAAAACTGACTGAAAAGTTTTATCGATATGTGAAGGAAAAAGCTTAGTTAAAAAAAGGGAGGTGCCTTGCAGTCAGAACAGGTGAATTGTATCTGGGGAACACGGGAACATGGCAGACAATTGAATAAATCTACTTTGGTTTTTCTGGTCTTCACTAAGGAAGACATAAATAATCTGCCGGAAAAAAGCAGGGGATCACGGGTCAAATGCGCTTGGAGGAACTGAGTGAAATCAGGTTGCGGCACATGTGTCGTAGGTAAATTGAATGGATTAAAGGCGATAAATCCCCAGGGCAGATCCAGGTAGGAGCATCCCAGGGTACTTAAGGAAAGTAGCCCCAGACTAGTGGATGGCCTTAGTGCAATTTTCAAAACTCTTTATATTCTGGAGTCGTACTTGAGGATTTGGACGGTAGCGAATGTAACACCCTTTTTTTGAAAGGGCGGGAGAGAGAACACGGGGAAGTACTGACCAGTTTGTCTACATCGGTAGTGGGAAACTGCTAGTCAGTTGTAAAGATGGGATGGATAGCTGCCACATTTGGAACGTGAAGAAATCATTGGACTAAGTCAGCATGGATTTACAAAACGTACATCAATCCATTCGGTGTCCTACAATGAGGTAATGACAATAAATTGGATACAATACATACAATGTCTGACAATCTTATTGGATTTTTGTAGATGTAAATTAGTAGATGGACCAGGCGAAGCAGTGGATGTGTTATATTGGGCTTTCAGAGGCCTTACGAAAAAGGTCCACACAAGAGTTTAGTACACAACACCTTAAAGACACGGTATTGGGGTTTGTATTGCGTGGATAGGAACTGGCTGGCAGCAGGACGCAAAGTGTAGACGCAACCGCGTCCATTTCCGCATGGCAGGCAGAGGATAGTGGCTGGTAACGCAAGGCTCAGTGCTGGGGACCCAGCTTTTTACCAATATATATACTTGATCTGGCTGAGGGAATTGGGAATACACATCTCCAAGTTTGCTGATGACAGCTGGGGTTTAGCTGTGAGGAGAATGCGAGGCGGCTGCAAGTGTGATTGGATCGGCTGGGTGATTGGTCTCACATAATTACGCGGAAAGACAATCTTGCGATTGAGGAGTTAAGAGCAGGTTACAGACTGGATTCCTGGATGACAGGATTCAATGAAGCACAGCATGGATCACTCGGCTTTTAACTCGCTTGTATTTAGAAGCTTGCGGGAGTCTTCTACGAACATCAAAATTCTTAGGGGTAGTCTATGACAGCTTTCCGCCCTCCTTTATGATATATATATCACCACATTCCACACCCCGGCCAGATTGTTCCTGATGCTGGGGCGGACAGGACAAGGGGTCACGTATTTTAAGGATAAGGGGGACCTTTTTTGGGACCGCGTGAGAAAAATATTTTTTCACCACAGAGGTTTATTGAATCTGCGAACCTGAGACTCTATCTCTGCCCTGTCCGAGAGTCGTGGTATCATGTTGAGGCCCAGTGCGTGGCTATATTTAGAGGGGTTAGCTGTGGCCTTGTGGCTATAACGGGTCAGGGGGTATGGGGAAGGCAGGTAAGGGATATTGGTTGGCTTATCAGGCCATGCTCATATTGAATGGCGGTGTTGTGTAGGCTCGAGGGTGCTTTTGTTGGGGGGAATGGCCTACTACTGCACCTATTTTTCTATGTTTTATGTTTCTCGTTTCTTGGGTGGGAACGTTTCTCCACATCTATTCCCAAATGGCCACAGATTCCCAATTCTTGGGTGGAAAGGTTTCTCTTCATCTAATTCCTAAATGGCTGACCCTTATCTTAAACTGGGCTGTGGCCCCTGGTTCTGGACCTCCCCCAACATCGGGAACACGTTTCCTGTCTTAGCAGTGTCCAAACCTTAATCAATCTTGATGTTCAATAGATGCCTCTCATCCTTCTCTAAACTCCAGGTGTACAAGGCCCGGCCGTCCATTCTTCCGCTATGACAGTCCCGCCATCTCGGGAATTAAGCTTTTAAACCTACGTGGGCTCCCTCAACAGCAAAAATTTCATTACTGGAGATGGAAGGGGCGAGGAGGCGCTGCTAGAGAACCGGGGAGAAAGAGCGGAGGCGAGAGAGGGACAGGAGGCGAGGGGAGAGAGAGAGGCAGATGAGTGAGAGGAGAGGCAGAGAGGGCAGAGCGGCGGAGGCGAGAGCGTGTTGCCTGGGTTTCCGCCCTCGTTACAGCGACGGTTGAACAAGTTGACCAGTTAAGGGAGAACAGTGGATGTGTTATATCTAGATTTTCAGGAAGGCTTTCGACAACGGTCCCACAAAGCGATAGCATACAAATTAAAGCACATGGTTATTGGGGGTGCAGTATTGATGTGGATTGGATTAGAACTGGCTGCAACAGGAAGCAAAGGGTTAGGAGTAAACGGGTTCTCTTAGAATGGCAGGCAGTGATAGTGGGGTTACCGCAAGGCTCAGTGCTGGGACCCCAGCTATTTACAATAATCTATTAATGGTTTGTGATGAGGGAATTGAAGCAACGTCTCCAAGTTTGTGGATGACCCTAAGCAGGGGGGTAGTGTTAGGTGTGAGGCAGGTTCTAGGAGGAACTGCGAGGAGACTTGGATCGGCTGTGTAACGTGGGCAAATGCATGGCAGATGCAGTATACTGTGGATAAATGTGAGGTTATCACTTTGGTGGCAAACAACAGAGGGTTGACTATTATCTGAAAGTGGCAAATTAAGATAAGGGGAGATGCAACGAGACCTGGGTGTCTGGGTACACCAATCATTGAAAAGTAGGCTTGCGGTGCAGCAGGCAGTGAAGAATGCAAATAGTTTGATCGATTCATAGTGGCAGGGATGTTGAGTTGTGGAGCATGTTTTTCTGCTGAGTTGTACAGGGTTTCGGTGAGACACACCGTGAGATGAGATGAGGGGAGAAAATAGCGAGCAGGGGGCCACAGGGCAGAGAGGCATGAGAGGGCGACAAGGGGTGAGCAGAGACAGTTGCCAGGGTGTCAGCACCTAAGTTGCAGAGAAGGTGTTGAACAAGTTAGGTCTTTTTCTTTGCCGCGCAGAAGGTTAAGGGGGGGCTTGATCAGAGGTCTTTAAAATGATGAGAGAGATAGACCGAGTTGACGAGAATCAGCTTTTTCCATTGAAGGTAGCGAAGGTTCAAACAAGCCGACTGAATTTAAGAAGTATGGGACACAAGTTCATGGGTTAACATGAGGGGGAACTCTTTACTCAGAGAGATGGTAAGCTGTGTGAATGAGCTTCAGTGGAAGTGGTGGAGGCAGGTTCGATTTTATCAATTTAAAAATAAATTGGAAAAGGTATTATGGACGGGACAGGAATGGAAGTTTATTGTTCTTTGAGTGAGGTAGATGGGACTAGGTGAGGCTAAGTGTTCGGCAACGGATAGAAGGGCCGAGCTGGCCTGTTTCGCGCACCCCAGGTTAATTGTTATTATGGTTGTAACGAGGGGGCGAGCGAGGCAGAGAGAGAGAGCGGCGGAGAGAGAGAGGGGCGAGGCAGGAGAGAGAGAGAGGAGGAGCAGGAGAGAGGAGAGAGAGAGAGAGAGAGAGAGAGGAGAGGGAGGGGGAGGGAGAGAGGGAGGGGGGAAGAGTGAGAGAGTGGGAGACAGAGGGGAAATCGACAGAAAAAACTGGCCTGCAGGGCCACATTAAGAGAGTTATAGCGTGTGAGTTCTAGGCTTGTGGGGAACTGCCTGCCCGCGCCTGTGCATGCTCCCCTGAGCATTAACAGGGGAATGAGGGCCTCAGTGGATGCATTGCTGCCTCCCACGCTTGCTGGCACACTTTATCCTCACTGATTTCACAGCTGCATTCCTTCTTGTTCCACAAAGGCGCTTCCGGCGGGATGGGGCGCTTTAGCCGTGGGCGCACCGGCGCTGGCCAAGCGGGACGGGGGTTCTCAGGCGTTGGTTGGAGCGCGAATCTGCGAATATGGTTTCCGGGTGTTTTTTGTTGTTTTTTGGCGCATGAGGGTGGGATGGAGCGAAAAAAAAGGAGGGGGGGAGTAAGGGGGGGGATGATGAAGGGATGAAAGAGGGAAAAGCGGGGGGAGGGAGATAGAGAGCGTGGGAGGGAGAGCGTGTTAGAGAAAGTTGGGAGAGTTTTTGAAAAACTTGAGAAAGTTTTTTTGAAGAAGTTTTGGAGAGATTGAGAGTGAGAGAGAGGAGAAGATAGAGAGAGGGGGGAGAAGAGAGAGCGGGGGGATGGAGAGGGGGGAGAGAAGAGAGGGAGTGAGAGAGGGAGAAGGGAGGGAGAGTGCAGGAGGGAGAGAGAGGGGGGAGAGAGGGAGGGATAGAGAGAGGGAGAGAGAGAGAGAGAGAGAGATGCGAAAGAGCGAGCGGGGCGAGGGAAGAGAGAGAAGAAGTAGTCACCTATCCTCCCTCTCTGGTCATCACGATGGCCCTGCGGTAAGAGTTGCTTGCGCCTCACCGGGACAGTGACCCGGGTTCCATCCGACCACGGGTGCGTGTCTGTACGGGTTTGCACGTTCTCTCCCCGTGAACGGGTGGGATTTCTCCAGGCGCTCGGATTTCATACCACATCCAAAGACGTGCGGGTTTGTAGGTTAATTGACTTCTGGTCAAGATTGTAAATTGTCCGTGTGTGTGCTGTGTGTTGTGTGTGTGTGTGTGTGTGTGTCTGGGTGTGTGTGTGTGTGTGTGTAGGATAGTGTTAGTGTGCGGTGATCGCTGGTCGGCACGGACCCGTGGGCTGAAGGGCTTGTTTCGCGCTGTATCTCCAACTAAACGATGCTTAAACTGTTGAAGAACATTTTTCAAACCTCGAGTTGTCAACAGTGTATAATTGTTTTCATTTTATTGGAGAAAGGCCACAAAACGAAAACAGAGAAAGTGTTGAGTAAGAATGCGCAAAAGAGGTCTTCACGCCGTTGTAAGGGCCCTGGTGCGGGGCCCACACCTGGAGTATTGTGTACAGGGTTGTGGCCTGTGTTGGCTCCATAACAAGAGGAGTAGTAGAATCGGTGCAAAGAGATATTTTGTCAGTGCAAAGGGGCTAGGAGCAAGGCCAAGTGTGCATCCGGTGTCAAGGTCTGGGAATCATCCTCCCACCACCTACGCCCCCCCCTCTCCCTCGGGCTTGGTCTCTCGCTTATTCACTCCTTACTCTCACCCAATGTTGGCAGCCTGATCCGTCATTCACAGCTGTGGGTGTCTTCTTGGTGATGCTCTGCCTGACCTGCATGCAGCCATCTTTTAGCTGATGGCTTGTTTTGGGGGGCTGGTCCCCTTCAATAACCCATATAACATTCAGCACGGAAACAGGCCCCTCTCGGCCCCTTTGAGTCACGTGCCGACCCTTTATTTCCCTAGTCCCATCTACTGCACTCAGCCATACCCCTCCATTCCCTTCCCGTCATATACCTATCCACTTTACTTTAATTGTGAACAGTGATCTGCCTCCACCAACTCTGCTGGAAGCTTATTCCCCTCCGCCACCACTCTTTGGGGAAAGAAGTTCCCCCCTCTGTTACCCTAAACTTCTGTCCCTTAATTTCTCATGTCCTGCCCTCTTGTTTGAATCTTCCCTACCCTCAATGGGAAAAGCTTATCCACGTCAACTACTTTCCATCCCTATCATCATTTGAACGACCCAATCAAGTCCCCCCTTTAAACCTCTGCGCTCCAAGAATAAAGACCTCACTTGTTCAACCTTTTCTGTAACTTAGGTTCTGAAACGCAGACAACATTCTCCTCCCCCTTCTCCTCTCTGCCTCTCTCTCTCTCCCTCTCTCTCTGTTTTTTCCCTCTCTCTCCCACTATCTCTATCTTCCCCTCTCTTCTAATCTTCCCCTCTCACTATCTTCCCCTCTCTCTCCCTTCATCTCCAGGGTCGGACATTCGTGATATTGAAGAGCCAAGGCGTAGGTAGTTAACAAGTTTAATTCCGGGATGGCGGGACTATCATATGCTTACATTTTAAAGACCTCAAATTCAAGTCCACCCTTTAACCTTCTGCGCTCCCCCCAAAGAATAAAGACTAACTTGTTCAATCTTTCTCTGTAACTGTGTTGCTGGAACCCAGGCAAACATTCTAGTAAATCTCCTTGTACTCTCTCTATTTTGTTGCCATCCTTCCTAAATTAGGCGACCAAAAATTGTACACCATTACTCCAGTTTACCAATGCTAGTAAACATTTACATTACTTCCTACTCCTATATTCATATGTTTCCTCTTCAACGTAATAAAAGGGCCGTTCCATTGGGTTCAGATGTTAAACTTTAACAAAGGCATCGCATGTGAATAGCTTGCACTCTCCCGCAATGTTAAAAGCAGCAAATGGCCTTGCATTCAAGTGGTTATTGCGAACCCCCCACTTGAAGTTCAATGCATTAAAATCGGTTTTGCACTTAATCTTGCAAAAAAACCCTCAGCTGTTAAGAGTAATGAATGCATCACATTGGAACAAATGTTTGCACCCTCCTGCCCAAGTTATAAATGCAGTAAATGTGTTGAATTAAAGTGATATTGCAACCCCCAGTTGTGCAATGCATTAAATAATTGCAGTAATCTTGTCAAAACCCTCAGATGTGAAATGCACGATGACGTCATAGAGGGGAAGGTGGGGCGGGGACATCTGTTCTAGATTGAGGCTACAAATTTGACACAGGCTCAAAGCTAACAACTCGGCGAGAAACCTGGTTTTGAAGGCCAGAAATCAAGACTGGCTCAAAGCCTAAGAACAGGCCAAGAATGGGCTTTCTCTACCTGCCCGCTCTCTCCCTCTCTCCCTTCTCTCACTCTTATTCTCTCTCTCTCTCCTGAACTAATTAAAATGAAGTAAAACAAAGTGAATGAATGTAGTTAACTAGTAAAACAAGACAAATCTAAAGTTAAACACTGCAAAAAGTAACTCGCCGCTCTCCCCGCCTCTTCCTTCTCCTCTCCGCTGACCCCCCCCCCCCCCCCCCCACCTTCTCTCCTTTGCCGGGCCTTTGAACAGGGCCACGCACGTTCCCCTGCCAGGGGGAGGATGCCCATAATCCAGGGCAAGGCTCCGGGACCTAACAACTCGGCCGAGAACCAGTGATTGCGGCCAGGGGAAAAACTCAGAGACAACAGGCCAAAGCCTAAGAACTAGTCCGGGCCGGGCCTTTGAGGCCTACAATCTAAACACAGGATCAAAAGACTAACATCTAGGCCGAGAGAACAGGCTTCTGGGCAGAAACTCAAGACGGGCTGCATAAGCTAAGAACTTGGCGGGAATGAGACGTTCTCCCCCCCCCCGCGCGTGCTGATACGCTATGGTAAATACATAGTGATCTGAATGTAGTAAATTAGTAAGACAAAGCTATTCTAAACGATACACAGCTGTAAAAGTAAAACGCACCGGCGCCGCGCCGCCCCCGCGCGCCGCGCAGCGCGGGCCGCCGCGAGCCGGCGCAGCTCCGCCCCTCGCCGAACCGCGCCGCGCCGCGCCTCCGCGCGCCCTCCGACCAGCGGCCGTAGCCGCGCATCTCGCCCCTCGCCTATCCCAGCGCCATCCCCGGTCCGCTCCTGCCCCGCGCCGCGTCTGCCTCTGATCGCTCTGCATGCTCATCCCCGCGTCTGCTCCGCCCTCCCCGCTACGCGCCCCCCGCTCCGCTCCTCTCCTCTGTTTCTCCTCCATCTCTTCTCCTCCCCTCCCTCTCGTCACTCCTCCCTGCCTCTCCTTCTCCTTTCCCATCTCCTCCCTACCTCTCCTTCGCCTTATATCTCCTCCCCTCTCCCTCTCCCTCCCTTCTACCCTTCCTTCCTCTCCTCCAATCTCTCACCTCTTCTTCTCCTCTCCTTCCTCTTGCCTTCTTTGGCTCCTCCTCCCATTCTCTCCTCTCCTTCTCCTTCCTCTCTCCACCAAACTAAAGGCTGATTGGGGACTACAGGAAGAGAGCAGGGGGAGTGGGACACCTCTCCTATCTATCGGTGATGTGGAGGTGAGGATTCCAGCAGCTTCAAGTTCCTCGGGTGTGCACATCACTGAGGGAACCTTCTTCGTCACTGACCCGGATACAATAGGGGAGAACGCCGCCAGCGGCTCTTTTTCCTGAGAAGAGCGAGGGAAAGTTTGGCATTGAACGACAAATCCTCACAAACGTTCTTCGGTTGCACCATCGCGAGTCTGCTGAGGGCTGCATCATAGTCTGGTCGGGAACTGTTCTTGCCCACAGCCACAACATCACTACAGAGAGTGGTGAAGGCCACACACAGCAAATCCACTGCCAAACTGTCTCGGCCATTCAGGGGAACATTTTCCACCCAGTGGTGCCTGACCCACTGCAATTACTCCAGCACACACTCTCTCTCTGTCTCCATCTCTCTCTCTCTCTCCTCTCTCTCTCTCTCTGTTTCTCCCTCTCTACTGCCTCTCATTCTCTCTTCTCTGTCTCTCATTGTCTGTCTCTCACTCTCTCTGTCTCTCTCTCTCTCTGTCACTCTCTGGTGTCTTGTTCTGTCTCTCCCTCTGTCTCCCTCCTCCCCCCCTCCTCTCTCTGTCTATCTCTTTTTCTCTCTCCCTATCTCTCTATCTCTCTCTGTCTTTCTCTCTATGTCTCTCTCTCTTTCCTCACTATGTGGGATTAATAAACAGGGTCTGATCAGGAACAGTCAACATGGATTTGTGCCTCGGGGAAGGTTTGTTTGTCAACCCTTCTTGAATTTTTTTTGAAGCGGGTAACTAGGGAAAAATTGATCAGGGTTAAAAACCAGTGGATGTTGTCTATATGGATTTTAGTAAGGCCTTTGACAAGGTTCCCCATGGAAGGTTTGGTTAAGAAGGTTCAATTTTGGGTGTTAATGGCAGTAGTAGCAGATGATTCAACCAGTGGCTGAATGGGAGATGTCAGAGAGTAAATGGTGGATGGCTGTTTGTCAGGTTGGAAGGACCAGTGGGGTGCCTCAGGGATAAACTGTGTTGGGTTGGGTCCACTGTTGTTTGTCTGTACATCAATGATCTGGATGATGGGGTGGAAAATTGGATAAGTAAGTATGCAGATGCAATACTAAGATAGGTGGTGTTGTGGTTAATGAAGTAGATTTTCAAAGTCTACAGAGAGATTTGGGCCCATTTGGAAAAGTGAACGGCTAAAGATGGCTGATGGAGTTTAATGCTGTTAAGTGTGAAAGTGCTACATCTTGGCAGGACAAATCAAAATAGGACGTACATGGTAAATGGTAGGGAATTGAGGAAGGAACGGAAAATGGAATGCTGTGGAACAGAGGGATCTAGGAATAACTGTGCATAGTTCCCTGAAGGTGGGATCGCATGTAGATAGGGTGGTAAAGAAAGCCTTTGGTGTGCTGGCCTTTATAACTCAGAGCATTGAATATAGGATATCCATGGAGGCGAGAATAATTTATTATCATTTCTGGATGGTTGGCATTTCCTTTCATTATTGATAGTACAACATGAATTCCGAAGAATTCCAAAGAACACAGTTGTCAAAGTTCGTCTCTTAAAGATAGCAGACAGCAACAAAATTGTTAAAGGTAAACCAAAACATTCTTTTAATCAATTTGCCAGACGGGAGTGGCGAGATCTACAAAGAGAACCCAATCCTCTTGCTTCCCGCTCAGCTTTGCTACATTGTACTTCTAAGCTTTAATTTTTATGTTCCTGACGTCCCTTGTCAGCCACGGTCGTCTCTGCAGGAGGGGGTTCACGAGAGGGTGGAGTGGAGAGGAATTTTGTGTTCGGGGGGGGGGGGGGAGAGAATGGAGGGAGAGGAGGAGAGTATTGGGGAGGGAGGAGTGAGAGGAATGTAGATGTCCAGCTTTAAGGGACATTGGTCGGGTAGCATTTGGAGTATTGCATACAGTTCTGGTTACTCCATTACAGGAGTGGAGGCTTTGGGGAAGGTGCAGTGATGGTTAACAATTTGAATGGTTTAATAACAAGGAACTGCAGGATGCTGGATTAGAAAAAAAGGACACAAAATGCTGGAGTACACTCAACTGGACAGGAAGCATCTCTGGAGAGAACGAATGGGTGACTTCGACCCGAAATGTTACCCATTCCTTCCAGTATTTTTTATGTTTACCTAAACAGCGCCTATCCATGTGGCGGTGTGCCAGCAGGCTGGAGGAGCGAGCGAAAAGGCCTTGCCACAGAGCGGGCAGGGTGAAGGGGGTGCTGGCCGGTGTGGTTTCGCCGAGGTGCTCCAGCAGATGGTCAAGGCGGGTGAAGCCCTTACCCACAGGACGGGCAGGGGAAGGGGAAAGTTCCCTGCTGTGGGTGCGCGGGCTGCCACAAGACTGGACGTGCGGTGAAAACTCTTGCCACCCTCAGCACATAAAGGGTCTCTCTCTGGTGTGTATCCACTGGTGCTCCAGCAGTCCCCATGCTCCCTTGTCACAGTGGGAGCAGCTGCTCGCCGGCGTGGGTCCGCCGGTGCTGCCGCAACCCCCGCGAGCTGTCAAAATCCTCACCGCAGTACGGGCAGTCGTAGGGCTGGCCACTGGTGTGCACGCGCTGGTGAGACAGGGCGTGGGAGGCCATGGCAAAGCGCTCTCCACACACTGGGCTGGGGAAGGGACGGTCGCCGGTGTGCACCCGCTGGTGGGACAGCAGATAGGTGGAGCGGGTGAAGTCCTTGCCACACTGGGCACAGGTGTAGGGGCGCTCACTGGTGTGGGTGCGCTGGTGGTTAAGCAGGTGGCTGGACTGGGTGAAGCCCTTGCCGCAGTTAGCGCAGGTGTAGGGCCACTCCCCATAACGGGCGTCAACGGCTGAGGGAGCGGGAGCGCGTGTCGACAGCTGCGAGCGGTTAACAGCGGCGATCAACGGTTGCGGGGAGTGTCGGGGAAAGGGGGGGAGAGTAGGAGGGGGTGGAGCAGAGAGGGTCACAGAAGAGAATCACACACGGACTGAGAGGGAAAGACACAGCAGAAGGGAGACGGAGAGCAGAAGGGGAGGGAGAGGAGAAGAGAATGACAGACAGACAGGCAGAGAGGGGGAGACGGAGACTGACAGCGGAAATACTGGCAGCGAGTCAGTTGGGAGAAGTGGGGGGGGGGGGTGTAGAAGGGGGGGGGGTCCAGGGGGGGGGGGGAGGGGGGGAGGAGACGGGGGGAGGGGGGAGGAGACTGGGGGGAGGGGGGGAGGAGACGGAGGGAGGAGGAAAGGGGGGAGGAGAAGTGGGGGAGGAGAAGGAGGGGGGAAGGAGAAGTGGGGGGGAGGAGAAGGGGTAGGTATGTTACAAAACTTTCCTTGAGCAGCGCTGCAGTTCTGCCACTCCCCGTGTGCGTGACTTTGACGCCTTTCTGAGGGGGGCATGTTTAAAGTGCCGTTTTTCCACAGACTGGGCGAATCGATCCATGTCCGGGGATTTCGTTGCTGAAGAAATATCGCTCCGCGATTTCATTCATGAAGATATTTGTAAATTACGCTAGATTAAATTACGCTAGAGTAATGTAAAAATCATCTTCTAAAGCCGTGAGTGACGACAACGGGAAGGATTTTTACGTAGGGGAGAAAATAAAGTACACAGTTTATTTTTACATAGAAACGTGCATCTTAGGAAGCATTTAATCACATTTTCATGTTGAGAAATGGGGACCAAAAAAAAATGAATGAACCAGCAGAGCCGACTTCACCGCAAACCGCAACGTTCCAATCCACCGCGTTCCACGAAAACCCACTCGCGTTGATTTAAATGGCCATTAATTTACAGGAATTAAACACTAAATTCCTTCTATTTGGCCTATAAATTCATGAAAATGAGATTTAAAAAGCATGTTATATTGTGAATTATTGTGTGAATGTTATTTGGACACAGGCAATTAAAAAAAGTTTATCTTTTCTTAAGAAATGGATAGATGTTTATATCTGGTAATTGAATTTTGTAATTAGCTACAATTAGGTAACTAACTAATTATATGCTTTAATTTCAGGTCATCCAAGTAAGATTGTTTCATATTGGTTTTAGAATGCTTCAATCTATAATAACTGAACATTTCAATCAGTTCTCTTAAATTCTAAGAACGTTATGGACTTTTGACTGTCCTCGATCACAGGTTTTGTGTTAAGTCAATGGAAAAGTAAGAGGGAACAAGATGCTAATTTCAGAGTATGAAATTGGCAATAACTTTTTTAATACTGAAGATATGAAAGTGAATTTGTTTTCAAATTAAACTTCTTTTTATGCGTTATCTGATGGGATAAATTGCAGACTTATTTTTTTAAATCTCAAAATGTTGTAACATTGCTAGTTTATGTGGAGATTTACAGGCGTGTAGTTTATGTGGAGATTTACAGGCGTGTAGTTTATGTGGAGATTTACAGGCGTGTAGTTTATGTGGAGATTTACAGGCGTGTAGTTTATGTGGAGATTTACAGGACGTGTAGTTTATGTGAGATTTACAGGTTGTAGTTTATATGGAGATTACTGGGTCGGTTCATTTCCCCAGACGTGTAGTATAACAGACGACAGTGTAGTTTTTGTGGATGTTTGCAGACGTGTAGTTTATGTGGAGGAGATTTACAGACGTTGTGAGGTTTATGTGGAGATTTACAGGCGTGTATGTAGTTTATGTGGAAAGATTTACAGGCGTAGTTATATGTGGAGATTTTACAGACGTGTAGTTTATGTGGAGATTTACAGGCGTGTAGTTTATGTAGGTGGAGATTACAGACGTGTAGTTTATGTGGTGAGATTTACAGGAGTGTAGTTTATGTGGAGATTTACAGGCGTTGTGGTTTATGTGGAGATTTATGTAGTTTTGTGGAGATTTACAGACGTTGTAGTTTATGTGGAGATTTACAGGCGTGTAGTTTATAGATGGCGTTATTTTATGTGGAGATTTACAGACGTGTAGTTTATGTGGAGATTTACAGACGTGTAGTCACTTTACAGACGTGTAGTTTAATGTGGAGATTTACAGGACGTGTAGCGTGTGAGATTTACAGACGTGTAGTTTATGTCGGAGATTTACAGGTTTGTAGTTTATGTGGAGATTCGGACGTTGTAGTTTATGTGGAGATTTACAGACGTGTAGTTTATGTGGAGATTTACAAGTCGTGTAGTTTATGTGGAGATTTACAGACGTGTAGTGGAAATTATGTTGGAGATTTTACAGACGAGTAGTTTAATGTGGAGATTTACAGACGTGTAGTTTATGTGGAGATTTACAGGCGTGTAGTTTATGTGGAGATTTACAGACGTGTAGTTTTATGTGGAGATTTACAGGCTGTAGTTTATGTGGAGATTTACAGGGACGTGTAGTTTATGTGGAGATTTACAGACTGTAGTTTATGTGGAGATTTACAGACGTGTAGTTTATGTGGAGATTTCATGTAGTTAATGTGGAGATTTACAGACGTGTAGTTTATGTGGAGATTTACAGACGTGTAGTTTATGTGGAGATTTACAGACGGTGTAGTTTATGTGGAGATTTACAGACGTGTAGTTTATGTGGAGATTTACAGGACGTTGTAGTTTTATGTGGGGAGATTTACAGACGTTATGTGGAGATTTTACAGGACGTGTAGTTTAATGTGGAGGAGATTTTACAGGCGTGTAGTGTTATGTGGAGATTTAACAGGCGTTTGTAGTTTATGTGTAGATTTACTCAGACGTGTAGTTTACAGGCTGTATTATGTGGAGATTTACAGACGTGTAGTTTATTTACTGTGTTTTCTGTGGAGATTTACAGAACGTGTAGTTTATGTGGAGATTTACAGGCGTGTAGTTTATGTGGGAGGATTTACCTAGTTTATGTGGAGATTTACAGACGTGTGGAGTTTTTATGTGGAGATTACAGGACGTGTAAGTTTATGTGGAGATTTACAGCGTGTAGTTTACTTGTGGAGATTTAACAGACGTAGTTAGTATGTG
Source organism: Okamejei kenojei (assembly GCA_035221665.1). Classification (NCBI taxonomy): domain Eukaryota; kingdom Metazoa; phylum Chordata; class Chondrichthyes; order Rajiformes; family Rajidae; genus Okamejei; species Okamejei kenojei. The sequence goes on from JAVHYY010000781.1 coordinate 17,803, forward strand.
GAGATTTACAGGACGTGTAGTTTATGTGGAGATTTACAGACGTGTAGTTTATTATGTGGAGATTTACAGACGTGACGCAGGCGTGTAGTTTATGTGGAGATTTCGACGTTTCGTTTATGTGGAGATTTACAGCGAGTGTTTTATGTGGAGATTTACAGACGTGTAGTTTATGTGGGAGATTTACAGACGTGTAGTTTATGTGGAGATTTACAGACGTGTAGTTTATGTGGAGATTTACAGACGTGTAGTTTATGTGGAGATTTTACAGGGTGTGTAGTTTATGTGGATGATTTACAGCGTGTAGTTTTTATGTGGAGATTTACAGACGTGTAGTTTATGTGGAGATTTACAGGCGTGTAGTTTATGTGGAGATTTACAGGCGTGTAGTTTATGTGGAGATTTCAGACGTTGTAGTTTATGTGGAGATTTACAGGACGTGTAGTTTATGTGGAGATTTACAGTGTAGTTTATGTGGAGATTTACAGCGTGTAGTTTATGTGGAGATTTACAGACGTGTTGTTTATGTGGAGATATATTTACAGACGTTGTGTTTATGTGGAGATTTACAGGCGTGTAGTTTATGTGGAGATTTACAGGCGTGCTAGTTTAATGTGGAGCTTTATTTACAGTGTAGTTTATGTGGAGATTTTACAGGCGTGTAGTTTATGTGGAGATTTACAGGCGTGTAGTTTATGTGAGATTTTACAGGCGTGTAGTTTATGTGGAGATTTACAGACGTTGTAGTTTATGTGGAAGATTTACAGACGTGTAGTTTATGTGGAGATTTACAGGCGTGTAGTTTATGTGGAGATTTACAGGCGTGTAGTTTATGTGGAGATTTACAGGCGTGTAGTTTATGTGGAGATTTACAGGCGTGTAGTTTATGTGGAGAGTCAGACAGACGTGTAGTTTATGTGGAGATTTACAGGCGTGTAGTTTATGTGGAGATTTACAGGCGTGTAGTTTATGTGGAGATTTACAGGCGTGTAGTTTATGTGGAGATTTACAGGCGTGTAGTTTATGTGGAGATTTACAGGCGTGTAGTTTATGTGGAGATTTACCTCGGGTCTCCCCCAGATTTACCGGGTTTATTTCTCTCCGCTGCTGATTTATAACGTTATTTACTCAGTGAATAAGAGGGGGAGGTTTATAACGGGGGAGTTTGCCCCCAGTTTCCCCACACACACGTGTAGTTTATGTGGGGACTGACCTCACTCTCCCCACATTGACGACCCCGCTCCGCTGCTGATTTATTTACATTATTCACCTCAGGTCCGTCGGCAGCGACGTCACCAACTGCCGCTTCTCCGCCGCCATTTTGATGCGGTCGATGGGGAGACTCGGTCCCGGGGCGGGCGGGCGGCCATCTTGGTGAGGGCAGGTGAGGTCGGCGCCGCTGATTGGTCCGCAGCCGGCGGCCATCTTGGTGAGGGGTTGACGGCGGCCGTCTAAATATGAGAGGCAACAGACTGTTCCAGCTGCTACGATCAGCCAATCCGCCAGCTTTTGTCACTTTTCATTTCACTGCACATCTCGTATGTGTATGTAACAAATAAACCTCATTTGACTTCTCCCCCCCTTCCCCCTCTCTCCCCCTCCCCCTCTCTCCCCTCCCCCTCTCTCCCCTCCCCCCTCTCTCCCTCCCCCTCTCTCCCCTCCCCCTCTCTTGACATGACTTTACCTCTCTCCCCTTCCCCTCTCTCTTCTTCCCCCTCCCCCTCTCCCCATTCGCCCCCTTCCCCCTCTCTCCCCTTCCCCTCTCTCCCATTTCCCCCCTCTCCTCTTCTCCCTCTCTCCCTTTCCCCCTCTCTCCCTTTCTCCATATCTCCATCCCCCTCTCTCCTTCACCTCCTCTATCCATCTCTTCTCCTTCCCCTCTCCCCCTTCTCCCTCTACCCCTCCTCTTCCCTTCTCGCTCTCTCCTTCACCCCCTCTCTCTCCTGCCCCCTCTCTCCAGCAAAGGACTCATATCTCACCAGGGACTAACTTTACTGAACCAATTTACTGTTGTGTGATGTCTTTTTAAAATTGCAGTTTTTTTTCCTCCTACAAATATGTGTGAATATGTGATTCTGTTCTTTAGAGAAGGTACACAGACACCTTAAAGCCTTCACTACTTTATTAAGCATACATTATACATAGCCCTGGCTGTACGTGGTCTGTCACGAACACTAGAGAGAGAACTAGGGGCGTGTGGGTTACAATTATACTAACTGGTGGGGGAGTGGTTAGCATGGACATCGTTACTATCAATTAAAGGTGTACACACATATCATCTACATCCTTCCTCTACCAAAACAAACAGTGAGTGACAGGGCGACCACGTCTCATGCGCCAGGGTGAGTGCAAACAGTGCAGCACAGGGATACAGGATCACACGTAATCGCCGTAACGGACCAGTGGCCTGACCAGGCGACCAGACCGGGTTTGCACCTCGCCATCACCTCCTTCCCCGACGGGAACAAGCGGGGACGCTGAGGCATGGTGGGGGCTACGGACAGGAGAACGCCTTGGCGACGAAGGCATCAGGGGGGGGCGGCGAAGAGAAGGGCGAGGAAGCCGGAGAAAGCGGGACCGCAGCCGGGAGGCGTTCCGGAGGAGGACGAAGGGAGGTCGGCCCCAGAGGAACGGGCAAAGCACAGGGCCGCCACCCCCATAGGCACGCAAAACAGCACTGTCTCTGGAAACAGGCTCATTATTTCTTATCTTCCTGAACAGGCTTGTTGACATAACGTTGGCAGCTGCCCCCGTGTCGACCTTGGCAGAGAAGGCCATGCCATTCACTGTGACTCGGACGGTCGGGTCCGTTATCAGTCCAGCTGCACCTCGCAAGGAAAACACACTCAGCTCGCTCTGAGAAGAGTCAGGGTCAGACGGGAGAAGATCATCGTGCTGGAGATGGGAACCAGACGCTGTATCATCACGTGTCAGGTAGCGAGACGGTTTCTGCTGTGGTTGTGCAGGGATCCCACTTCTGACGCCATTTAGAGAAGGTACACAGACACCTTAAAGTCGTCAGTACTTTATTAAGCATACATTATACATAGCCCTGGCTGTACGTGGTCTGTCACGAACACTAGAGAGAGAGCTAGGGGCGTGTGGGTTACAATTATACTAACTGGTGGGGGAGTGGTTAGCATGGACATCGTTACTATCAATTAAAGGTGTGCACACATATCATCTACATGTTCCATTCTGTTTTGTAGTTTTTTTGCACAATCCGCAAGCTTTTGTCACTTTTCATTTCAGGAACTCGGAGGCCTAGGCAGCATCTGTGGAAGGAATGGTTTAGGAGATGTTTCGGGCCAAGTTCGTCTTCAATAGGAAGGAACTGCAGATTAAAGATACTAGAGCGGATACTGGTATCACCTGATTCAAGGGGGAAGGGGAAGACCCAGTGATAAGGTCCCACATAGGAGATTAGTGGGCAAAATTAGGGCACATGTATTGGGAGTAGAGTGCAGACATGGATAGGACATTGGTTGGCAGACAGGAAACAAGAGCAGACATGATATTCTTCAGATTTAAATCATAATTCCGATTTTATTGTATTCCTAATTTCATTTTTTTGTGCCCGATTATTTGACGGCCAATCAACTGCTGTCGCTAAAGGGGTTGCGTCCAATCACCAGCCAGAGTCTCTTAAAATTCATGTCCAATCAACAAATCTGTCTCTTCCTGTCCAATCAGCCGCCGTCTCCAAGGACTTTGTGTCCAATCACATAATGTGCTGGTCACTCGGCGGCCAATCAGACACAGTGTCCTGGGGGCCTTTTGATCAATCACTGACCTGCTTCCCTCACCGCTGCAGACGATGGCTGCAGCCAACACAGAGAGAGAGAAAAAGAGAGAGAGAGAGAGAGCAGTGACATATACTGCACAATAAACTACATGATAAATACACAATAAACAAGTTATGCATTGTACTCTTACACGGGTATGACCCCCCCCCCTCCCCAATCTCAGCCTCACGCACCCTAGAGTACCCCTAGATCCTAAAACCCATTTCCATGACTGTGTGTGTGTGTGTGTATGTATATATATATATATATATATATATTCAATGGTATATGGACACACTGATCTGTTCTGTATTTATTTATTCCTACTATATTATGTTGTGCTGCAGCAAGCAAGAATGTCATTGTCCTATCTGGGACACATGACAATAAACTCTCTTGAATCTTGAGGGGACAGAGCTGGGAGGGAGAGGGAGGAGGGAGAGAGGGGGGGCGATAGAGAAAGGGGGCGGTAGGGGGATAGAGGGAGGGAAGAGAGGGGGTGAGAGAGGGAGGGAGGGAGGGGGAGGGTGGAGAGAGGGAGCGTGAGAGGGAGGAGATAGGGAGTGAGGGGGGCCGGGGGTGAGAGGAGAGAGGGTGGGAGGGGAGAGAAATTAGGGAGAGAGAGAGGGGGAGAGGGATGGGGATAGAGGGAGGTGAGAGAGTGAGGGAACAGGTGGGGAAAGGATGAGAGGGATTGAGGGAACAGGCTTGTGATGGAGAGAGGTGAGGGAGAGAGGAGGGGATAGTGCTGTGAGGGAGGGAAGAGGGGGCGGGGTTGGAGCGCGAGGGGGGCATGTTTGGAGCAAGGGGGAGGTACAGCGTTAATGTTTTGTCCGAGCCAGGTATAATAGCCTGATGGCAGTATAGGAGTAAAGAGGTTTTTCAGCAGTTGTTTAGGGCTCTGGTGAGACTACATCTGGAGTATTGTGCACAGTTTTGCATCGGGAACAACAATAGAGGTAGCAGTGCCACCCAGCTCTGTCCGACCTGGAGTGGGAAACGCTGGAAACATGAAGGGCAAGGAACAGACCAGCCATGTTGTACAAAATTCAAAACGGGATCGTGGGCATAACTGTAGATAGATACATAACATACTCAACAGAAAGGAGAACAAGAAAGAGAAATGATATGCAAATAGAAACCCCATTCGCCAGGACAGATATTTATAAGAACTCATTCTTTGTAAGAACCTTAAGGGAATAGACTAAACTAGACAACAATATAGTGAAATCATCTTCACTAGACAGTTTTAAGGGGGCACTAACAGCACGTTAGTGTGCACAACACATCCATGTTGGCGTTATGCAGAGTACTGTCATGCTGACTACAAATTTGGAAGTTTCAGAAGGGTCAACGCGTGGAGGAAGGGACTGCGGATGCTGGTTTAAACCGAAGACAGGCTCAATGTGCTGGAGTAACTGGGCGGGACGGGCAGCATCTCTGTAGAGAAGGAATGGGTGACGTTTCAGGATCAGCGGAGGGATCTAGGAGCGGCCAATGGGACCATATCCCGCATCCGTGGCCTGATGCCACAAAGGACCAGGTCCCACCCCCTCCTTACGTCTGCCCCCCCCCCCCCCATGCTGGAGTAACTCAGCGGGTGAGGCAGCATCTATCGAGAGAAGGAATAGGTGATGATTCGGGTCAAGACCCTTCTTCAGACTGATGGTGTGGGTGGGGAGTAGTTGCGGTCAGCTGGTTCAAGGGGGAAGTGGAAGACCCTGTGATCAGACCCAGTGATAAAGTCCCACGTAGGAGATTAGTGGGCAAGATTCGGGCACATGGTATTGGGGGTAGAGTGCTGACATGGATAGAAAATTGATTGGCAGACAAGAGTAGGGATTAACGGGTCCCTTTCAGAATGGCAGGCAGTGACCAGTGGGATACCACAAGGCTCGGTGCTAGGACCGCAGCTATTTACAATATACATTAATGATTTAGGTGAATGGTTTACAAGTAACATTAGCAAATTTACAGATGACACAAAGCTGAGTGACAGTGTGAACTGTGAGGAGGATGCTATGAGGATGCAGGGTGACTTGGACTGGTTGGGTGAGTGGGCAGATGCAGTTTAATGTGGATAAATGTACGGTTAATGTGAGCAAAAACAGTAAGGTAGATTATTGTCTGAATGGTGTCAAATTGGGAAAAGGGGAAGTACAACGGAATCTGCGGGTCCTTGTTCATCAGTCACTGAAAGTAAGCATGCAGGTACAGCAGGCAGTGAAGAAAGCGAATGGCATGTCGGCCTTCATAACAAGAGGAGTTGAGTATAGGAGCAAAGAGGTCCTTCTGCAGTTGTACAGGTCCCTAGCGAGACCACACCTGGAGTATTGTGTGAAGTTTTGGTCTCCAAATTTGAGGAAGGACATTCTTGCTATTGAGGGAGTGCAACGTTGGTTTACAATGTTAATTCCCGGGATGGTGGGACTGTCATATACTAAGGGAATGGAGCGGCTGGGCTTGTATACTTTGGAATTTAGAAGGATGAGAGGGGTTCTTCTTAGTGGGCACAGAGTAAAAGAGGTAGCATGTACATTTAAAAGTGCGGTGTAGGTCTGGTCAGGTAATAATAATAATACTGCAACAAGTACGTTACAAGAGAAAGAATATCAAAGTACACTTTCATTCTCTTTATTTCTTTTAAATTACAAAATCTTAGAGCAGAAGGGATATATTATCAATCTATTTTTCCCCTCTTGATGTTGTTACAGTGCCTATCTTCAAAGGTGTCAATTCTTTATCAACTTACCTTGCTGTGACTGGGCACAACGGAGATTGATGATTGAAGATTTAAGAGAAAAAGACCCATGCTGTCTTTGGCCATTGCATGATAATTGTTGGTCCTTCACGGAAAACATGCTTGCATTAATATGTAGAGTGCATGGTTAAGCATATATGTTATCATGGGCCAGGATTTATTGACACAGGTTGATCATACACTGAATAATCCAACCACAATTGTGTTTGGAAGTGGAAGGTAATAATTGAAATTGCATTCATTGCAATGTGTAAAAAGAGATGAGATACGGTATTATCATTTTGCTGCATGTAATTGGGGTATATGTCACGTCTTGTTTGATGAATATGTTTAGTTTGTGACTATATTTGAAGCAGAAATAACATGCTGAATGTTTCATTGAGCATAATTCCGACTGGTAACTACGCACTTCGTCTAAGCACATTATCGCACGGGTCATGCAAGCTCTCTTAAGTAGCCACCTAAACTGTCATTTGGCAACCTAAAAAGCTGCCTAAGTTGCCCGGCTAGCAACAGAAATTGCGGAGTGATCTGCGTTGGAATGGTCAGACCCATCATGCAACGGTCAAAGCAACGTGTCGTAAATTTTCTGAGACGCAACTTTCATCATTGTTCAACTTCTGTCAAGGGGAAGCTATACTTCACCCTCGTTAGACCTCATTTGGACTACGCAGTTGCAGCATGGGTCCCATACACAAATAAAAACATTTCTTCCATCGAATGTGTCCAAAGACAGGCCTACATCAAGATTACAAGCCCTACATCAAACCCAAACCAATTAGAGGGCATTTGATCCAATTTGTGATTCCAGCTACCAAGACAGATGTGTACAGCAATTCGTTCTCCCCCCGCACAATTAAAGCATGGAATAATCTCCACCCTACTATAGTTAATCAACCAGATGCAACTACATTTAAGGTAGCTCTTTCTTCCCAAAACCCCTTTCTGGCTTAAGTCCTCACTCCACCACCTCCAGTTTAAATTTAGTTTGGAATATTTTGGAGGGCCAAGAAACCAAGAAGAACATTAAAACAAACTTTTAACAAACACCAAAAACATTTATAAAGCTGAAAAAAAGAAGTCAGCCGGCGCAGCAACCATGGTACGGCGCCCCTGGTGGGAAGGGTACTGACTGTGGATGATCAGCCACGCTCAAATTGAATGGTGGTGCTAACTCCAAGGGCCGCATAGCCTACTGCTGCACCAATTGTCTATTGAGCTTCCCTGTAGGAGGAGGGTTAGATTAGACCACATGGTGTGAGAGTCTGCAGCGTGGAGACTCCAGGCCCGATGCTGAGCCTAGGACTCTGGTTAGGCAACGGCTGCGGCCCACTGGTGGGCGGTGGAGTGGCCAGGGCCGGCAGAGTCGCTTGTCGAGGCCCGCAGGGAGTGGAATGGCACGCGGGCGAAGTGTGGGAAGAGCCGGTCAGTGGATGAACGTGAAGGCAGCGAGGGTCGACAGCTCCGGCGAGGCAGCGAGGGTCGGCGGTGTCGGTGAGTTGGTGAAGTTCGGCGGAACGGCCACGGGTGATCAGCTGGCTACCTCCGCACTGTCATGGGCTGTCGGTTGGCAGTGCGCGCACACACACACACACACACACGGCTCCGGGCAGCGGACACATGGGGATGAAAACCCAGCAACGCCCCCGTCAGCAGCAGCAGAGTTGGGGACAGGCTGGTCACCCGCTCCAGCAACCTGCTGGAGCAACAGCGCATCCACACGGGCGAGCGCCCCTACACCTGCGCCCAGTGCGGTAAGGGCTTCACCTGCTCCAGCAACGTGCTATCCCACCAGCGCACCCACACCGGCAAGCGGCCCTACACCTGTGCCTAGTGCGGCAAGGGCTTCACCCAGTCCGGCAACCTGCTGTACCACCAGCGCACCCACACGTGCGAGCACCCCTACACCTGCGCCCAGTGCGGAAAGGGCTTCACTCAGTCCAGCAACCTGCTGGTGCACCAGCGCACCGATACCGGCGAGCGTCCCTACACTTGCACCCAGTGCGGCAAGAGCTTCACCTCCTCCAGCAAACTGCTGTTGCACCAGCGCACCCACACCCGGCGAGCGCCCCTAAACCTGCGTCCAGTGCGGCAAGGGCTACACTCAGTCCAGCAACCTGCTGAAGCACCAGCGCACCCACACCGGCGAGCGTCCCTACACATACGCCCAGTGTGGCAAGGGATTCAACCGTACTACCAGTCTGCTGTACCACCAGCGGGTGCACGCCGGCGACCATCCCTTCCCCAGCCCAGTGTGTGGAGAGCGCTTTGCCATGGCCTCCCACGCCCTGTCTCACCAGCGTGTGCACACCAGTGGCCAGTCCTATGACTGCGCGTACTGCGGTGAGGAGTTTGACAGCTTGCGGGGGCTGCGGCAGCACCGGCGGACCCACGGCGGCGAGCTGCTGCTCCCACTGTGAGAAGGGCATGGGGGCTGAGAGAGCACCAGCGGATACACACCAGAGAGAGATCCTTTGTGTGCGCTGAGTGTGGCAAGGGTTTCACCCGCATGTCCAGCCTGTGGCAGCACTGGCGTACCCACAGCAGTGGGTGTCCGTTCACCTGCCTGCTCTGTGACAAGGCCTTTGCCCGCTCCTCCAGCCTGCTGGCACACCGCCACGTGGATAGGTGCTGTTTAGATAGACACAAAATGCTGGAAGGAATGGGTAACATTTCAGGGTCGAGACCCATCTTCAGTATGAACACGAAATGTCACCCATTCCTTATCTTCAGGGATGCTGCCTGTCCCACTGAGTTACTCCAGCACTATATGAATGTCACCTATCCATGTTCTCCACAGACACTGCTTGTCTCGCTGAGTTACTCCAGCACTTTGTGTTAGTCATAGGGTGATACAGTGTGGAAACAGGCACTTGCGCCCGACTTGCCCACACCTACCAACATGCCCCACCAGCCTGTGTTTGGTTCATATCCCTCCAAACTTGCCCTATCCATGTAACTGTCTAACTGTTTCTTAAACGGTGGGATAGTCACAGCCTCAACTACCTCCTGTGACAGTCTGTTCCACACTCCCACCACCCTCTGTGTGAAAAGGTTACCCCTCAGTTTAATATTAAATCTTTTCCCCTTCACCTTGAACCCATGTCCTGTGGTCCACGATTCCCCGGGGTATGGGGAGAAGGCAGGAACGGGGTACTGATTGTGGATGATCAGCCATTATCACATTGAATGGTGGTGCTGGCTCGAAGGGCCGAATAGCCTACTCCTGCACCTATTGTCTCTTGTTTAATATCTATTGTATCAGGACTACGTGTGTATTTCAGCCTATACATGCGCTTGGTGCTCCAAGGCCCGCTGGGTCTCCCGGTTGCCAACCATTTTAACTTCCCTTCCTACTCCCACACTGATGTTTCTGGCCTGGGCCTCCTCCATGGCCAGAGTGAGGTGACACGCAAACTGAAGAAACAGCACCTTATAGCTTACAACCCAATGACATGAACATTGAATTCTCCATATTAAGGAAACTCTCCCCTCCTAAACAAGTCCTGGAGTCTGTCCCGACCCCATCTCTTTTTTCCAGCTTTCTCCCCTGACTCCATCAGTCCGAAGAAGGGTCCAGACCCGACACGTCACCTGTCCATTCGCCTCCACAGTGCCGGTAGAACTCAGCAGGTCAGCCATCTGTGGTGGGAAATGGATGGAGAAGTGTTCCTATTACCAGCTCTCCTTGGCCCTGTCAAGAATGTGGTGTCCATTCTTGGGATGGTATACAAGGTCCGAGCTGACCAGTCATCGACAGCCCCCCTTCCCTTCCCTCCTGGGCCATTTCTTTGTCATTCCTCTGTCTTCTCGCTGGATGACAAGCAGAACCATCTTGGCTTAACAGTAGATGTATCTTCATCCTTTTGGCCTTTCCTGTCTGCAGGTATTTACAGCGGAATTAAAACTTCTTCCCTTAGGTCCTGATCTTCCTTTTGTTTTAGTAAAGGTAGCACCTTTGAGAGTTGCGATTGGTTTGGGATCTTGAATACTCCCATAACGTAAATTTGACATGTATCATACTTCCTTTTCTATGAAGTTCCCCAGATCAGGAAACTTGGTCTCTCGATTCCCATTTGCCTCTAACAGACCAACTTTATCTTTTCTCTAAGTCTATTGGGCAATTTTAGAGTGATCATTTTCATATTGCTCACAGCATTCATTTCTTGCATGTGGTCTAAGAGGGTAGTCATTCCTTTCATAATTCTAAGAAATATCGCAAACTCCCGCAATGCTTTCGCGTCTTCTGGCTGGATAGCTGTCCAAGCATGGGCCTTCTTCATGAGGATGTCTTTGGATTATGGAAGTTTAAAGGGACTTTTATGTAGTGTGTCGGCAGCGAGCGGCGACTGCGGAGGGTTCAACAGCTCCGACCACGGGTGAACAACAGGGGAAGGTGATTGAACTTTATTACCTTCCATCACAGTGAGGAATGTGGATTCCGCTGTGGTGGATGTTTATGTTAGATTTTATTTTATGTGGCTGTGTGTCTTGTTGCTTTTTACTCAGTGTGGCTGTATGGTAACTCAAATATCACTGTACCTTAACTTGTGCATGTGACAATAAATTCCAACTTGACCTTGATCAGCTTTCGTCTATATATTAAAAAAAGGATAATGCTGACTGACCGTGCACAATTGTGACAGCTTGATTTCAAAGACAGGGCAGGGGCATTCCCTGAGGAATTCAGAGGGTTGGAAGAGGATTTGTCTGTGTTTTTCCCCTCGGTTGTTGTCCGGGGAGGAAGGCGGCAGCACTCGGTCCGTCGGGGCTAGAATGCGCGGGAGGAAATCTGAGCTTGGATTGAGACTTGGAAAGCTGAGCTCGCCTTCCCTGCCCCGACCCGCATTCGGTCCATCACTGAGGGGGAAGCATGCAAACTCCACACGGACAGCGTCGGTGGTCGCCCTGCCCGGAGACAGGCCCTTTGGCCCCTCTCGTCCGTGCTACACCGGGCTTTCTGCAACACAATCTTGCACTGTTCTGCACTAGATATTGCATTTATTGCGCTTATCATCACTGATAAACGCAATCACTGTTTGCTCTGGCGGCTGCGTGTGGACGGGCGATTTCATCGCCTCCGGATCGATGTGCAGAGCAACAAACTAATGAAGCATCTGGAACGTAGTTCTCCTGGGTTGCTGCAGGCTGAAGCATCAAACTACTACCCTGTTGAGCCCCGCCAGTCCCACAGCACAGAAACACACATGGCCATGCCTATCGAAGCTAGTCCCACATGCCCACGTCTGGCCCCTCACCCTCTCTGCCTTTCCCACTCATGCCTTTATAAAGGAGAGGAGGAGGAATTTCTTTAGCCGGAGGGTGGTGAATCTGTGACATTCATTGTCACAGAGGGCGGTGGAGGCCAAGTCACCGGGTATTGTTTAGATTTTAGAGATATTGCACGGAAACAGGCCATTCGGCCCAACGAGTCATCGCCGACCAGTGATCACCCCGTACACTAGCTCCATCCTACACACATTAGGGACAAGTTTACAGAAGCCAATTTACATACAAACCAGCAGGTCTTAGGAATGCGGAAGGAAACCGGAGCACCCGGAGAAAACCCATGCAGGTCACGGGGAGAACATGCAAACTCTGTACAGACAGCATCTGTATTCAGGATGGAACCCGGGTCTCTGGCGCTGTGAGGCAGCAACTCTACCGCTGCATCACTGTGTATTTGTGCTATCTGTCATTTCATTTATTAGAGGAATAAGGGCGAAACGCGGGCAGGTGGGACTAGTGTAGATGGGGCATGTTGGTCTGTGTGGGACTAGTGTAGATGGGGCATGTTGGTCTGGGTGGGACTAGTGTAGATGGGGCATGTTGGTCTGGGTGGGACTAGTGTAGATGGGGCATGTTGGTCTGGGTGGGACTAGTGTAGATGGGGCATGTTGGTGGGGTGGGACTAGTGTAGATGGGGCCATGTTGGTCGGGGGTGGGACTAGTGTAGATGGGGCGATGTTGGTCTGGGTGGGACTAGTGTAGATGGGGCATGTTGGTCTGGGTGGGAAGTGTAGATGGGGCATGTTGGTCGGGTGGGACTTAGTGGGACTAGTGTAGATGGGGCCACGGGTGGGATTAGTGTAGATGGGGCATGTTGGGCGGGGTGGGACTACTGTAGATGGGGCAGGTTGGAAGGTGAGCAAGCTGGGCAGAAGGAAAGGCCTGTTTCCATGCTGGGTCACTAGTGTAGATGAGGGAGGTTGGTCGGGTGGGACTAGTATATATGGGGCATGATGGTTGGGGTGGGACCAGTGTAGATTGGTAATGATTGTTGGGGTGAGACTAGTATAGATGGGCCATGTTGGTTGGGGTGGGACTGGTGTAGATGGGACATGTTGCTCGGTGTGGTACTACTGTAGATGGGGCATGTTGGTTGGGATCGGACTAGTGTAGATGAGGTTTGTTGGTCGGGGTGGGACTAGTGTAGATGGGGCATGTTGGGCGGGGTGGGACTAGTGTAGATGGGGCATGTTGGTCGGGGTGGGACTACTGTAGATGGGGGCATGTTGGTCGGGGTGGGACTAGTGTAGATGGGGCATGTTGGTCGGGGTGGGACTAGTGTAGATGGGACATGTTGGTCGAGGTGGGATTAGAGTAGATGGGGCATGTTGGTAGGGGTGGGACTATTGCAGATGGGGCATGTTGGTCGGGGTGGGACTAGTGTAGATGGGACATGTTGGTCGGGATGGGACTAGTGTAGATGGGGCATGTTGGTCGGGGTGGGACTACTGTAGATGGGGCATGTTGGTCGGGGTGGGACTAGTGTAGATGGGGCATGTTGGCGGGGTGGGACCAGTGTAGATGGGGCATGTTGGTCGGGATGGGACTAGTGTAGATGGGGCATGTTGGTCGTGGTGGGACTACTGCAGATGGGGCATGTTGGCGGGGTGGGACCAGTGTAGATGGGGCATGTTGGTCGGGATGGGACTAGTGTAGATGGGGCATGTTGGTCGGGGTGGGACTACTGTAGATGGGGCATGTTGGTCGGGGTGGGACTAGTGTAGATGGGACATGTTGGTCGGGGTGGATCTAGTGTAGATGGGGCATGTTGGTCGGGGTGGGGCTAGTGTAGATGGGGCATGTTTGTCTGGGTGGGACTACTGTAGATGGGGCATGTTGGTCGGGGTGGTACTAGTGTAAATGGGGCATGTTGGTCGGGGTGGGACTAGTTTAGATGGGGCGTGTTGGTCGGGGTGGGACTAGTGTAGATGGGGCATGTTGGTCGGGTGGGATTAGTGTAGATAGGGCATGTTGGTCGGGGTGGGACTACTGTAGATGGGGCAGGTTGGAAGGTGAGCAAGCTGGGCAGAAGGAAAGGCCTGTTTCCATGCTGGGTCACTAGTGTAGATGAGGGAGGTTGGTCGGGTGGGACTAGTATATATGGGGCATGATGGTTGGGGTGGGACCAGTGTAGATTGGTAATGATTGTTGGGGTGAGACTAGTATAGATGGGCCATGTTGGTTGGGGTGGGACTGGTGTAGATGGGACATGTTGCTCGGTGTGGTACTACTGTAGATGGGGCATGTTGGTTGGGATCGGACTAGTGTAGATGAGGTTTGTTGGTCGGGGTGGGACTAGTGTAGATGGGGCATGTTGGGCGGGGTGGGACTAGTGTAGATGGGGCATGTTGGTCGGGGTGGGACTACTGTAGATGGGGCATGTTGGTCGGGGTGGGACTAGTGTAGATGGGGCATGTTGGTCGGGGTGGGACTACTGTAGATGGGACATGTTGGTCGAGGTGGGATTAGAGTAGATGGGGCATGTTGGTAGGGGTGGGACTATTGCAGATGGGGCATGTTGGTCGGGGTGGGACTAGTGTAGATGGGACATGTTGGTCGGGATGGGACTAGTGTAGATGGGGCATGTTGGTCGGGGTGGGACTACTGCAGTATGGGGCATGTTGGTCGGATGGGACTAGTGTAGGGTGGGATGTTGGCGGGGTGGGACCAGTGTAGATGGGGCATGTTGGTCGGGATGGGACTAGTGTAGATGGGGCATGTTGGTCGGGGTGGGACTACTGTAGATGGGGCATGTTGGTCTGGGTGGGACTAGTGTAGATGGGACATGTTGGTCGGGGTGGATCTAGTGTAGATGGGGCATGTTGGTCGGGGTGGGGCTAGTGTAGATGGGGCATGTTTGTCGGGGTGGGACTACTGTAGATGGGGCATGTTGGTCGGGGTGGTACTAGTGTAAATGGGGCATGTTGGTCGGGGTGGGACTATTGTAGATGGGGCATGTTGGTCGGGGTGGGACTAGTGTAGATGGGGCATGTTGGCCAGGGTGGGACTAGTGTAGATGGGGCATGTTGGTCGGGGTGGGACTAGTGTAGACGGGGCATGTTGGCAGGGGTGTGACTAGTGTAGATGGGGCATGTTGGGCGGGGTGGGACTAGTGTAGATGGGGCATGTTGGGCGGGGTGGGACTAGTGTAGATGGGGCATGTTGGTCGGGGTGGGACTAGTGTAGTGTGAGTTGTGAGTGTGGCGGTGCCTAACAGGCAGTGGCTTGACTACAGCTGTATGCCTTTTTTTAATTTTTGTCTTTGTAGATTTATGTTGCATGTTAACCAATCACACACCAGCCAGCATCTCTAACTCCACCCCACTGTAATACCTATGCGGACTATTTCTCAGCACCGACTGTTGGAGCAGCCAGGATGTGTTGATAACTAACCATTCTTTATGCTGTTAAGTTTTAGTACTGATTAAAGATGTGTTTGAATCATGTACTGAGTGTGGAAGTCATTTACATGGTGTCAGAAGCGGGATCCACTCCTTCTGTGTAACTGTTTTTGTTTTACCCTTTTGTGAGTCTTTACTTTGCTTTATGATGGCCTCTTCTTGTCGAAAGCCTGACCCTCTCGTCTTTGATGCGGATATCAGCGAACGCTGGGCCACGTTTGAAATTGATTACCGACACTACATGAACATTGTACACCGAAATGAACCTGATGCTGTCAAGGCCTCTCTCCTACGCGACCTTGCGGGCCCAGATGCCCTTCGGGGATCCAGAAGTGACACCCATCATCCGACCCCCACACCGATTGTCACATGCCATGACTGACAGGGTTCACTCTGTGCTGAAGGACGGCCTCCACAGGCGTAATTGAAGCAGTCAGCGACCACACTGACTGGGTCTCAACCATGATTGCCACAGTCAAGAAGGTAAAAAATTAAATCCGTTTGTGCATCAACTCAAAAGAACTGAACACTGTCATTAAGCGCCCACACCTCCCATGAAGACTGTCGAGGATGTTGCAGCAAAGGTCGGAACGGCCACCTTATGTTCTGTCCTCGATGCAAAGAGCTCTTTCTGGCAGATACCGCTGGACAAGCAGTCATCAAACCTCACCACATTTGCCACCCCATTCGGCAGATACAAGTTTCTGAGAATACCATTCGGAATCCACTCTGCCAGTGAAGTCTTCCAAAGAACTATGGAGCTATTATTCGAGGACCAACCTTGTGCCATCATTGTCGACGATATCCTAGTGTATGGCAAAGATGCGATGGAACACGATCACAATCTCAGGCTCATCTTGGAGCGCGCACGCAAGATCAACCTCAAGCTTAATCCTGACAAGTGCAATTTCAGGTTTCCAGAGGTTTCCTACGTCAGCCACATCTTCACTCCTAAGGGTCTCAAACCCGATCCGAAGAAGGCCGCTGCCATCACAGAAATGCCTGCCCCCACAGACATGAAAGGCCTGCAACATTTTCCTGGCATGGTAAACTATCTCGGCAAGTTCATACCGAACTTCAGTGAACTAAGCTCCACACTGTGGGAGCTGAACAAAAAAGGACACAGCATGGTCATGGTTCCAGCAACATCAGATTGCTATCGATGCCTTAAAGTCCAAACTGACCAGTGCACCGACTCTAATGTTTTTCGACCTGAAACGTCCGGTGACGATCACCTGCAATGCTACGTCTCGGGCTCGGCGCAGCCTGCTTGCAACCATCTGCCGAGGGCACTCTACTATCTGTCTCGTATGCCCCTCGCACCATGACCGACACGAAGCAGCACTACGCGCAAATTGAAAAGGAACTGTTGGCCGTCGTTTTTGCTTGCTCCAAATTCCACGACTTCATCTTTGGCAACACCTTCATGGCCGAGACGGACCACCAACCACTGGTGACAATCTTGAACAAGCCCATCAACGCCGCACCAGCTCGTTTGCAGCGTATGGTGATGCAGCTGCAGCGGTAAGGTTTCTCTATCACCTACACTAAGGGTAAGGACATGCACGTCACTGACACTCTCTCCCATGCACCTCGGCCATCTTGCGAACAACATCCCTATGAACAGGAAAATTTCACTGTCCTTGGTGTCGATATCGTCTCCAGCAAGCAACTGCACACACTGGCCGCGCACACCGCCACAGACGATACGCTTCAAATCCTCTCCTCCATCATCAAATCAGGCTGGCCAGACAAACAATCCAACACGCCCACAGAGGCGCAGCCTTTCTTCCTTGTTCACGATGAACTGGTAGTTCAGGATGGGGTTGTCGTCAAGGGTCACAAGGTGGTGATACCCTCATCGCTACAAGACGTATATTTCAAAGCGGTCACCCAGGAGCCAACGTCACACTGGTACGAGCCCATAGTCTGTTCTACAGGCCGGGAATGGCCAGCTACATCCGGGACCGTGTAGCCTCCAGCCCCGCTTGCAACAGCCTTGCGCCTCATCAGCAGCGGCAGCCCCTTCTGCAACAACTTCCACCAGCTCTGCCCTGGACGTCGCTGGCGGCAGACATGTTCGAATGGTGCGGGAAGCACTACCTCGTTCTAGCCGACACTTTCTCTAGTTGGTTTGAATTGGACCAATTGACCTCCCTCACATGGTCATCCAGAAGCTGAAAATACACTTCTCTACCTTTGGCGCTCCCGTCAGCCTGAGAACATAGAACATAGAAATTAGGTGCAGGAGTAGGCCATTCGGCCTTTCGAGCCTGCACCGCCATTCAATATGATCATGGCTGATCATCCAACTCAGTATCCCGTACCTGCCTTCTCTCCATTCCCTCTGATCCCCTTAGCCACAAGGCCCACATCTAACTCCCTCTTAAATATAGCCAATGAACTGGTCTCAACTACCCTCTGTGGCAGATAGTTCCAGAGACTCAACAAAAATGTATTTCTCATCTCGGTCTTAAAGGATTTCCCCCTTATCCTTAAGCTGTGACTCCTTGTCTTGGACTTCCCCAACATCGGGAACAATCTCCCTGCATCTAGCCTGTCCAACCCCTTAAGAATCCCCTCTCAATCTCCTTGAACCGACAATTCTAGAACCGACAATGGTCGGCAGTTCACCAGCCACATGTTCAAGTTTTTCGCAGACGGGTGGAACTTCCAGCACGTCACGAACAGTCCCAAGTATCCACAGAGTAATGGACTCGCTGAACGCGCTGTCAGAAGCGCCAAACACTTGCTGGAGCGAGCACGGATTTCAAAGTCAGACATTTATCTCGATCTCCTGAATCTCAGAAATGTTGCCAGGGACGGAACCTTGGGATCACCAGCACAGCGACTGATGTCGAGATTGATGAGGCCTTCCGTACCCATCGCACAACAACAACTGGTCCCTCGGGTGCTGAAGTCCGCCACTATCCAGAAGCGTCTACAAGAGAAGCACGATATCCAGAAACGGTCATACGACAGTTCCAGCAGACCACTCAGGCCTTTACTTCCGGGTCAGGTCATCCGTCTACGAACTTCAACTGGACATTCCCGTCTGGGCACTGTGGTCAACCCGACTGACAAGCCACGGTCTTACCTGGTAGACTGTGAGGGAGCGGTGTACCGGAGAAGTCGACAACACCTGCTTGCTGTGAGGGAGCCTCGACCACCGCCTGCTGGTCCCTATGTTCCACCGCTCCAGTTCCAGCCGCCTTTTGCAATGTCCCCCAACCGTCCCCAGATGCATTGCACCCTTCCACTAACCACGGGGCCTCACCCACCGCCTGTTTCCCCTTTCGGTCACCACAAGCCTTCACCGTGTCATTTTCGCCTCCAGGCTCTCCGTCTCATCTTTCAGGTGAGGGAGGGGAGAGTTTGGTCCGCACACGTCGGGTCGTGTTAGTAGACCACCACACAGATATAGCGAGTATGTTTAAGCATGAGTGCCCTTTCACATTTAACCTTTGGGGGGGAAGGATGTAGATTGATGTTGCATGTTAACCAATCACACACCAGCCAGCATCTCTAACTCTGCCCCACTGTAATACCTATACAAATACATCTTCTCAGCACCGAGAGTTGGAGCAGTCAGGATGTGTTGATAACTAACCATCCTTTGTGCTGTTAAGTTTTAATAATGATTAAAGATGTGTTTGAATCATGTACTGAGTCTGGAAGACATTTACACAAGGAATTGATATTGCCAAGTCAGTCATATGAATAAAAAGTAACAGATCACCTAAAACACATTTTCACATGAACATCCACCACACTGACTGCGACACATTGCGATGGAAGGCAAAATAAACTTCAAGTCTCTTCCCTTTGTTCTTCTGCGATCGGGGGCCTCGAGCCCTCCATTGATGGGACGTTCTTGACTCCCATAGCCAGCGACGTTTTGGCCCTCCACGTCGAGGTGAGTATGTTCCTGCATCGGGGTGATGTCAACTCCCCCACGCTGGACGATCGAAGCTCACGTCGGGGCTGCTCGAACCTTCTGTGGTGTTGGAGCTCCCGACTTGGCCTCTCCCAAGACTGCGAGCTCTTGATGGTAAGTCCGCGGTGGCCGCAGTTGGAGCGATCCCAGGCAAGGATTCAGCTCCAATGTTAAGTCCACGCCCTGCGGTGGGGCTCATGGCAGTCCGAGGAGGCCTCCAGCTCCATCGATGGAGGCCACAGAGTGCCCGGAGAATGCGATGTGAAAATCAATTGCATCTCCGGCAAGGTTAGAAACGGAAAAAAAAATCTCCCGATCCCCCTTCCCCACCCCACACATAAGACAAACCGGGAAGATATGGAGCCTTCACAACTTCCAGTTCTACCGCCCAGCCTGTATGCTGATATGCCTGCTATTAAAATTGGGGTTGAAGGTGTCAAGAAGTTATTGCTCAACATCAATACCACAAAAGCAATTGGACCGGATCAGATACAGAATCAAGCGAAAAAAAAAAAAACATCAAGATCGCGGCCGAAGGACTGGCTCCAGTTTTGTGTTCATTTCCAAACAAATCGCTTGACAGGTGATGTTCCACTGGATTGTAGGAGGGATAACATCACTCATCTCTTTAAGAAGGTTCAACCACCAACACCAGCGAATTATCATCCTTGTTTCATTTAACATAGTACTTGCTGCAAATTGCTGAGCATTTAATTGAAAGTATAATCTCCAATGCGACACGTGAGCAATCATAACATTGTTGTGACATCAACCAACGTGCATTTTAGGAGGCATAGATCATTGTGAGTCTCAGCTTTATCCTGACGACAATGACCTGGCCAAGCACCTTGAGAAAGGGCGCTGTCCTGTAAGGGTATTTCTGCCCAGCCTGCAGCTTTCCGTTTATTCTCTCTTTTTTTAATGTTTAGTTCGTTGAGTTTTCCTGTTTATCAGAGTCCTAGCCTTTCTTATGTGGGGGTGGGGGAGGTGAAGGGGGAAACTACTCTCTAGGGTCCCTACCTGGTCGGAGAGGCAGCTTTCTCCGGGCTGCACCATCGATCCGTCCTCGCGGCCTACCAGCAGGCCTGGAGCGGCATTTCCTGTGGGGACCGCCCAGAACCGTGGCTGTGGCAGCAGCGCAGCGCTGGAGCGCTACACCGCGGAGCGGGCGATGCCTTGCCTGGGTCGTCGCGCTGGAGCTCCGGTGAGCTGAAGACCGCAGGAGAACATCGCGGAGCTGCGGGACAGTAGGGCGGCGACGCTGAAATTTAAATCGGGAGCCTGGGATCTCTCGGCGAGATCGCCAGTTGTGGCGCTCCGTTCAGCGCAGCCTGTCCAGCAAGGATGTTGCTGGTACAGGCACCCTGAGCCGCTGAGAGTGTTCTCCCGACGCCGGAGCACCATCACCCGGCGAAGAAGGGCCTGGAACATCGGGCCCCATAGCGGCGACTGTGGAGGCTTCAATAGGCCCAACTACGGGTGAACTGGGGATGGGGTCTGGACTTTATGCCTTCCCTCATAATGGGAACCATTGTGGGGGAATGTTTTTTATGTTTTATGTTGAATTATTTAATGTTATGTCTTATCTTTATCTAGGTGCTGCATGGCAAGACAAATTTCACTACACCAATTGGTGTATGTGACAAGAAATACCCTCTGTCCTTTCCACAAGGCCACATTATGTAACGTCATCACGGATTTAGTAGTGCTGGACTTTTCTAAAGCATTTGATGTCATCCCACACCAGAGGCTGCTTTGGAAGCTTGACTTCTATGGTATTCGTTCCAACACGAAACGATAGCTTTCCAGTTTCCTGACAAAACGTCTTCAGCGTGTGTGTGTGTGAACGGAAAGAGCTCCAATTGGCATCCAGTTTTGAGTGGTACACCTCAGGGAACAGTACTTGGCCCACATCTGTTTTTGCTTTACATAAATGACATCCATGAAAAAGTCGCAAGCATGACCAGACTATTTGCTGATGATTGTTTGTTGTGCCACCCAATTAAGTCAGCTGATGATGAAGATATTCTCCAAAAGGATCTCGATACAATGGTCGAGTGGTCACAACAATGGGGCATGCAGTTCAACCCTTCCAAATGTGAAACCAAGCGTGTCACCAGAAAGAGGAATCCAGGCAAAACATCTTACAATATACTTGGTGGCACCCTTGAAGAATCCAAACAAACCAAGTATCTTGGCATCAAATTGTGGCAGATTGATGTTGCGTTTGGATTGGTCAGAACTCATCATGCACGGTCAAAAGCAACGTGTCCTAACTTTTCTGAGATGCAACTTTCATCATTGTTCATCTTCTGTCAAGGACAAGCTATACTTCACCCATGTTAGACCTTATTTGTACTACGCAGTTGCCAGCATGGGTCCCATACACAAATAAAAACATTTCTTCCATCGAACGTGTTCCAAAGACAGGCAGCTTGATTTTGTCACTAACACCTATGAGAGACAAGGAGTGTTACCAAACTTCTGAAGTTCACTGGGGTGGAACCCTCTCCAAAGACAGATGTGAAACTCACGATTGACCTGGTTTTTTTTACACAAAATGTTAAATGGTCAGCTCGACATAGATTACAAGACCTACATCAAACCAAACCAATTAGGAGCAGACGAGGGCATTCGATCCATTTTGTGATTCCAGCTACCAAGACAGATGTGTACAGACAATTCGTTCTTCCCCCCGCACAATTAAAGCATGAATAATCTCCCCCTTACTATAGTTACCAACAGATGCAACAAAATTTAAAGTAGCTCTTTCTTCCCAAAAACCCTTTTCTGGCTTAAGAAGTCCCTCGCTCCACCACCTCCAGTTTAAATTTAGTTTGGAATATTTTTGGAGGCCAAGGAAACCAAGAAGAACATTAAAACAAACTGTTAACAAACACCAAAAAAAACATTTAAAAAAGCTGAAAAAAAGGGGAAGTGGGCGCCGCGCAGCACCATGGTTCGGCGCCCCTGGTGGGAAGGGTACTGACTGCGGATGATCACCACCGCTCAAATTGAATGGCGGTTGCTAGCTCCAAGGGCCGAATAGCCTACTGCTGCACCTATTGTCTTTGAGCTTCCCTGTGGGAGGTGGTGTGAGCATTAGACCACATGGTTTTGTGAGAGTCAGCAGCGTGATTGACTCCAGGCCCGATGCTGGTCCTAGGACTCTGGTAAGGCGACGGCTGCGACCACTGGTGGGTGGTGGGAGTGGCCAGGGCCGGCAAGAGCGCGTCCAGCCGGCGGGGAGTTGGAATGGCACGCGGCGAAAGTGACGGAAGAGCCGTCAAGCGGATTGAAACGTGAAGGCAGCGAAGGGTCGCAGCTCCGGCGAGGCAGCAGGTCCGGCGGTGTCGGTGAGTTGGGAAGTTCGGCGAACGCACGGGATCAGCTGGCTACCTCCGCACAGTCATGGCTGTGGTTGGCAGCGAAGCACCCACAACACACAAGGCTCCGGGCAGCGACACAACGGGGACAAAAACCCAGCCAACGTCCCCGTCACAGCAAGCAGAGGAGTTGGAGTCTGGTCCTCCACCCACCCAGTGAACAAAATGGCAATAACTTTTTTAATACTGAAGATAAAAAGTGAATTAGGTGTCAAATTAACTTCTTTTTTTCTTTACTGGTGATAAATTGCAGACTTGATCTCTACAATCCTCACAATTTTTGTAACTACTGTGGGTTTAAACAATATTTACCACATTTCCCCCCCCAGAAGTGTAGTTTATGTGTTGATTTATTGATTTATTTCAGATGTGGGGGGGGGGGGCAGAGAGAGGAGATGTTTATAGACGGTGATTTATATATACATTTAACCAAACAGTTTCCCCCCCCAGAACGTGTAGTTTTTTGTGGAGATTTATCCTCTGGTCCCTCCCCCAGATTTACCGGTTTAGTTTCCCCCCAACGTGAGATATGTGGAGGATTTACAATTTACAGATACCCAAAGGCGTGTAGTTTATGTGGAGATTTACAGCGTGTGTTTAGGTGGAATTAACAGGCTGTGTAGTTTTATGTGGAATTTACAGACGGCCG
>JAVHYY010000782.1:0-52154 GCA_035221665.1 Okamejei kenojei
GTGCTGCGGGGGGACTTTAAACTAGAAAGGCTGGGGGGAGGGACCTCGGGCCCCCCTAGAGGGGGTTAGGGGTCAGTGGTGTGGGGCAAGAGGTCAGAGAAGGGGGAAGCACTCGGACCAAAATGTAGGCGAGGGAAAAGATGAAAAAGATAATAGACAGAGATAAGGGAGACGGTGGGTTTTATAAAATGTGGATATTTTAATGCTAGTGAAGCATTGTAAGCAGGTGGATGAACATTAGAGCTCTGGATTGACACCGTGAAATATGATGTTGTGGCAGCAGAGAAACCATGGTTGCAGGGGGCTGTGATTGGAAACTCAATATTCCAGGATTTCGTTCGCTTCAGTGTGATAGAATTGGAAGGACCAGAGGGGGAGGTGCTGCATTGCTTGTCAGAGAAGATATTACAGCAGTGCTTTGCGGCTAGATTATACGCTCGTCTAGGGAGGCTCTTTGAGTGAAACTGAGAAGTGGGAACGGTGTAGCAACACTCTTTAGGGTGTACTATAGACCGCCAAATGGGGAGCGAAAATTGGAAGAGCAAATATGTAAGGAGATAGCAGATATTAGTAGCAAGCACAAAGGTAGTGATTGTGGGATGATTTAAACTTTTCCAAAAATCGAATGGGAACAATTCTGTAAAATGGGACTTGGATGGTTTGGAGTTCGTAAAATGTGTGAGTAGTTTTTGCTGCAGTACATAGAGGTATCGACCAGCGAAGGGTAGTGCTGGACCTCTGTAGGAAATGAGGCAGGTCAGGTGACGGAGGCATGATGTTGGTGAGCACTTCGGGACCAGTGATCACAATTACCATTAGTTTCATATAATTATGGAGTAGAGGTCAGAACTGGACCTAGTGTGGAGATTTTTTGATTGAGGAAAGGACTAACTTTGAGGGAATGCGTAAGGATTTAAAGGAGTGAATTGGGACACTTTAGGTAAAGGGTAGGGATTGAGGGAATGCTGTGGGGTCATAAACACGCGGGATCTAGGAATAACTGTCGCATAGTTCCTGAAGGTGGACTCGCACCTGTAGATAGGGTGGTAAAATAAGCCTTTGGTGTGCTGGCTTTATAAAATCAGGAGCATTGAATATAGGGAGTAGGGAAAGTAATGTTAAAACATTGTACAAGGCATTGGGAAAGACAATACTGGAGTATGGTGTACAATTTTGGTCGCCTAATTATAGGAGGATGTCAACAAAATAGAGAGAGTACTCAGAGGAGATTTACTAGAATGTTGCCAGGGTTCCAACACCTATGTTACAGAGGAAAGGTTACACAAGCTAGGTATTATTCTTTGGAGCGCAGAAGGTTAAGGGGGGACTTGATTGACGTCTTTAACTGATGAAAGGAATAGACAGAGTTGACGTGGATACGTTTTTTCCCATTGAGGGTAGGGGAAGATTCAAACAATGAGGCATGACATGAGATTAAGGGACAGAAGTTTAGGGGTAACATGAGGGGGAACTTCTTCTACTCAGAGGGTGGTGGCTGTGTGGAATGAGTGCATGCAGAAGGGTGGAGGCAGGATCAATTTTAACTTTTAAAGTAAAGTGGATAGAGTATATGGACGTGAGGGAATGGAGGGGTATGGTTGGAGTGCAGGTAGATGGGACTAGGGGAAAACAATGGTCGCACGGACTGGAAGGGTCGAGAGGTCCTGTTTCCGTGCTGTAATTGTTATATGGTTTTATGTTAGATGCCTGTTTGAAAAGGCAAGGACTTGACCATACATAAAAGGCCTTTGTTTTAGCATTATAAATATTCATAAATTATATTCCTGTGTTAGGGTTAATTAGGCACCATAAGAGGGGGGAATTGTTCCATGATACAAAATATGTCTTATTGCTTTGTTGACATACTTTGTCCACCTCAATTAGGAAACGGAGCATAGGTAGAGTAATAAAGTCCAAAGAAGGAATACAGAAGCTTATAAGAATTAATTTATGCTTTGTTGAGGCTTATGCAAATACCAAATGATACCATTATCATTATTTAAGTAATGGTTTAAAAAAAAGGGGTTCACATAAGTTGCTTCAACTATAAGCTTCGCAGCTATTGCAGCTGAAGCAATAGTGTTAAAGTTGATGGACAGCTTTCGTGAATATTTGTCAAGATAAAAAAATATTATTATTCTTATAAAGATTTATTTAACTACGTCTCTTTTGTTGGGACTACGGACAATAATTACCAGGTAAATGATAAGCATTGTCCTAAGAACTTAATCCAAACATTTGTATTACTTATTGAAGTACTTAAGGAATTCTGGATAAAATATCGATTGTTTATTATGGAAGTGTCCATGTCATATCAGGTGAACAATACCGGCTGTGGGCTATATATTAAATCACATAAGATAAGTAAAATAATCATCATTGATTATCTGAATAAACACATGTGGCATATTCTAAAATGTTTTAGTCCAGCTGTTTATCTCTAAGAAAGAGACAATGGTATCACAGACAACACAATTGAGGGGAGAAAAATACATTGTCATTAATATTGGATTAACACGATTACTCTGGTTCGTATACAGATTAAATAACCGATCTTTCAATTGTTGTCGTGGGTAAACCAAGTACAGAAAGGTGGATGCTTTTCTCTCAATTATATGAGGAAAAATGTTCTTTATGTTCTCATTTTTGTCAGATAGGGCAGTTGATGAAATATAGCCAAGACCTGCCAGAGGCATTTTGTGGTCCAAAACGGATCCTTCATGGGTTTCGATACAAGATTGAGTGATGTGATACACTTGTGATGGATTCATAGTTGCAGATAATTATTGGTTGTACAAAGGCATCATTAATGGACAAATATGAATTGGACTATCTGCAGGTTGATCAGACCATTACAATAGTTTAATGGTCAAAGAAGTTTATGAATGTTTAACTAATATAACAACATAACAATAAAATAATCTATGTATAAAGAAGTGTTATACCTGCAATTTGCAGAATAAGAAAAAAAAAAACAAATATTTTATAAGAAATTGGAAGTTGTGTATTAGTAAAATTATTTGTTTATTAGATATATGTGAGTTCTTGTGGATTGCATTTTTTCTGAGTGTCTAATTGACTGGAGCCACTAATAGGGCTCAGCGTGTTTATCGTCCCTATTTTACGGGACATATATAACCAAGAAAGTTATAAGGTTCATTCGTAAAATCCCGATATGAAAAGGGATATATATGTAGATATAAATATTGGTGTATATATATATGTGTATAGGAGATCAATATAGTCTGGAGATCAAGTCTGGAGATCAATATAGTCCTGAATTGCCTTAGGCAATGGATCACTTTACAATGAATTTCAAAAAAGTTTACATTGAAAGTAATAATGCTGATAACTTTAGTATCAAGATAACAGTGCAAACATTGTAAATATTACGTTATAATTGTATGTGGATACATATTACATTACCATATATGTTTATGAATATACCAAACAAAGAGACCAAGAAGAGCTGAAAACCAGGTAAAACCTATAAGATATCCTGTCGGCCTTAAATTATGTGTGTATGTGAACATGATGAAATATGTCAAGGTAAGTAAGAGTCTCTGTGGTAATGAGAGACAGCATATCTTATTACACACAAAAAAACCCATTAGGGGTCAGTAAAACTGATGGTTCTAGAGAATGTATTCTAGATGTTAACATTGAATAACACTCAGTGGAACTAGGACACTGAAATGTGGACAATTACTCTGTTAAGGGGTAGATACATTCACAGGAATGGCACAGGATGAGCCGACTCGGAAGCACAGATGCAAGGCCACAGGAGGGTGAAAAATAAATATTAAATTAGTGAAATCAAGTCATTGTGTCACGATTGGACATGGAGTGTAGGGTTCTCTATAATTGTTGCATTGTTCATTACCATCAAATTATATATATCAACTGTATTTTGTGATAACTTGCCTTCAATAGAAAGGGCATTACTTGTATTATATTATAATGTGAAATAATTATCCAACAGCAACGTGACTCGCAAACTAATTCCCACGCGACCAGTATATATTAATAACGTAAGATGATGCCCGTGTCCATAAACACCCCCCCAGTCACCCAAACTTTCCAGACGACCTCAGATATGTCTATGCTTTATTACTCAGCTGTCCAAGTCCCGTCCGCACAGCCCATGAAGACCTGTACGCTCCATCCGATACCTGGCTAGCTCGCACACAGAAACTTCAATCATCCACAGGGAAGCACTTCACACCTACTTCCCTCTCATCTCACAGTAGTCACTCACGTGACCACCTCGAAAAGTACTAACCAAAAGTTAAAATAGTATCCGATTTTTTTTGTTTTAATTTTCTATAACAAAGAACTTACCAGTAGTTATACGGAATGTTCGAAGGTTTTTGCATCTTTAATTTTATGAGGAATTAAAAAAAAAATACCGATGCGGGGGAAATCGAATTACGGGCCCTCCACTCCCGACCCTTAAAAATAAAAGGATCATTCTGGTAGATAGAGTTCTAAATCTATGTTGAGCCTTACTATCTTTACTCGGCTATGTATGGTTCTGTGTTTTTCTCATTGCCGCTGCTTTGAAGTATGCCGTTTCCAGCGCCAGGCGGGGGCTTCTTCTCGTAATCCCTCATCTTTATCCTATAAAATAACGATCAAACTTCGAATGGTTAAATTCTCGTTTAATCTTACTTTCTCACAGCACTCCAAGTAGTATGAGCAAGTCCAACTCACAGCAGTGTTTCAAGCAGTGTTTTCTGACAGCAGCAGAGGGCAGAGGAACAAGTCCAACCATCACAGCCTCTCCAAGCAGATTGCAGGAGAGCAAGTCCAACCTAACAACACTCAATCAGAATGCAGGCCGAGCAAGGTCAAACCTCACAGAACTCCAAAGCAGAGTGCAGCAGCATGCCCCCAACTTCACAAACGCTCAGTGTAGAGAAAGGCGGTGGAGAGAGAGAAGAGGGACGATTTTAAAGATGAGAAGGGGAATGAGTGAGAGAGGAGAGAGAGGAGGGGGAGAGAGAGGAGGGGGCGAGAGGGAGGAGATAGAGCAGAGGGAGATAGGGAGAGGGGAGGAGAGGAAGGGAGAGAGAGGGGGGGGTGGAGCAGTGGAGGGGGGGGGTGAGAGGAGGAAGCGAGGTGGAGAGGGGGGTAGGAGAGGAGGAGGAGGGGGAGAGAGAGGGAGGAGAGAGAAAGGAGAATTAGGAGAGGGAGGACAGTGAGGGGAGAAAGAGGAATAGGGGAGATAGGTAGATAAAGGACGAGGGAAGTGAGAGAGAGGTGGAGAGAAAGGAGGGGATGAGGGAGAGAAGGAGGAGTGCGAGCGGGGAGAGAGAGAAGGGAGAGAGAAAGGGAGAGAGAGGGGATATGGAGGGAAGGGAGAGGAGAGAGCGAATGGGGGGAGAGAGAAGAGGGGATGAGAAAGAAAAGAAGAATGGACAATGGAGAGAGGGAGAGAGAGAGAAGGGGGAGTGAGAATAGGAGGAAGTGAGAGGGGGAAGAGAGAGAGAAGGGAGGGGGGGAAAGAGCGAAGAGGGGAGAGGAAAGAGGAGATAATGAGAGACAAAGAAGTGAGAAAGATGGGGGGGGAGAGAGAGAGGATGAGAGAGAAGAGGGAGAGATAGGGGGAGAGGGAAAGGGGGAAGAGAGAGAGAGGTGAGAGAAATAGGAGAATGGGAGAGAGATTGGAGACAGTGGGAGAGGGAGTAGGTGGGGGGGAGAGATGGAGGAGAAGAAGGGGGGCTGAGGGGGGAGTCCAGACAGGGGGCGAGAGAGAGAAGAGGGGAGAGAAAGGAGGAGGGCAAGTGAAATGGAGGGAGAGGGGGCGAGGGGTGGAGAGAGAGGAGAGCAGATAGAAGAGGAGCAGTCAGAGGGGGAGAGCGAGAAGGGATAGAGAGGTAGGGCGAGGGATGGGAGAGAGAGGGGGGAGCTAGAGAGAGAAGGGGGAGAGAGAGACAAGGGGAGGCGGAGCGTGGAGGTCATTTTTCCACACTACAAACTGGGTGCATGCAGCAAGTCCAATCTCCCTGCACTCCAAGCAGAGTGCAGGATGCAAGTCGAACCTCACTGCACATCAAGCCTAGTGCAGACAGCTAGTCCAAACTCACAGCAGTCCATGCATAGTGCAGGTAGCAGTCCAACCTCACATCACTCCAAACTGGATGCAGGCAACAAATCCAAACTCACAGCACATCAAGCAGGGTACAGGAAGCAGGTCCTACCTCACAGCACTCCAGGCAGTGTGCAGGCATCACGTCCAATCTCATCGAGCTCCAAACAGAGTGCAGGCAGGAAGTCTAACCTCACAGCACACAACCAGAGTGCAGGCAGCAAGTCCAACCCCAAAGTACTGCAAGCAGAATGCGGGTAGCAAGTACAACCACACAGCACTCCAAGCAGAGTGCAGGCAGCAAGTCAAACATCATAGTATTCCAACAAGAGATGCAGGCCGAAAGTCCAACCTAACAGCACTCCAAGCAGAGTGCAGGCAGCAAGTCCAAACTCACAGCACGCCAAGAAGAGTGCAGGCAGCAACCCAGCCTCACTGCACTCCAAGGAGATTGCAGGCGGAAAGTCCAACATCACAGCACTCCAAGCAGAGCGCAGGCAGCAAGTCCAACCTCACAGCACTGCAAGCAGTGTGCAGCCATCAGGTTCAAACTCACAGAAGTCCAAGCAGAGTGCAGGAAGCAAGTCGAACCTCACAGCAATCCAAGCAGGATGCAGGCAGCATGTCCAACCTCACAACACTCCAGTGTTGAGAGGGCGGGGAGAGAGAAGAGGGACGATAAAGAGAGAAGGGGAGTGAGAGAAGGGAGAGGGAGGGGGAGAGAGAGGAGGGGGGGAGACGGGGAGGGAGATAGAGTAGAGGGGAGAGATAGGGAGACGGGGAGAGAGGGAAGGGAGAGAGAGGGGGAGGGGAGAGGAGGGGGAGAGAGAGGAGAGAGAGAAGGTGAGAGAGGGGGAAGGGAGGAGAGGGGGAGAGTGGGGGAAAAAAAAGGGGAGAGAAAGAGAGAATGGGAGAGGGAGAATGGAGACAGTGAGTGGAGAGAGAGAATATGGGATATAAATAGATAAGTGACGAGAGAAGGGAGATAGTGGTGGAGAGAAAGGATGGGGAGAGAGGCGGAGGAGGAGTGCGAGGGGAGGAGAGAGAAAGGAGGAGAGAGGGATGCGTGGGGGAGGGGAAGGGAGAGAGAGAGTCTGGAGAGAAGGGAGAGGAGAGGAGAGAATGGGGAGAGAGAGAAGAGGGGAGAGAAAAGAAAGAACACGAATGAGGAAGGGAGAGCGAGGGAGAGAGAGAGGAGGGTTAGTGAGAGGAGGAGGAGTGAGTGGGGGGAAGAGTAGAAGGGAGAGAGGGGGAGAGAGAGAGATGAGGGGCGTGAGAGAAAAGAGAGAATGGGAGAGAGAGAAGTGAGAAAGAGGGGGGAGAGAGAGGATGAGAGAGAAGAGGGGAGAGAGGGGGGGGGGGGGGGGGGGGGGGGGGGGGGGGGGGGGGCGAGGGAGTAGGGGAGAGAGAGAGAGGGGAGAGGAATAGAGAATGGGAGAGAGAGGACAGAAGGGGAGAGTGGCAGGGGGAGAGAGAGGAGGAGAGAAGGGGCGAGGGCGAGCCAGAGAGGGGGGGAGAGAGAAGGGGTAGACGGAGCGTGGAGGTCATTTTTCCACACAAGCCATCGGTGAAACAAGCCATTTTTCCACACTCCAAACAGGGTGCATGCAGCAAGTCCAATCTCGCTGCACTCCAAGCAGAGTACAGGGTACAGGTCCAACTTCACAGTACTCCAAGCAGAGTGCAGGAAGAAAGTCGAAACTCACAGCAATCCAAGCAGGATGCAGGCAGCAAGTACAACCTCACAGCACTCCACGCAGAGTGCAGGCAGCAAGTCCAACCTCACAACCCTCCAAGCAGAGTGCAGGCAGCAAGTCCATTCTTATAGCACTCCAACCTGAGTGCAGGGAGCCAGTCCATTCTCACAGCACTACAAGCTGAGTGCTGGCAGCACGTCCAATTTCACAGCATTTCAAGCAAAGTGCACACACATACACTCACACACACATACAATCACACACATACAGACTCACACACACACGCACTCACACACACACACTCATTTGCACACTCGCGCACACACGCTCACACACACACTCATATACACATGCATTCACACACGCTTGCACACACACTCATTCAGGAACAGCTTCTTCCTGTCAGCCCAGGCTATTAAACATAGCGAATAATCTCTGAACTATAAAAGACTACAGTATATGTACTATTTGTTATTTATTGAACACTCACGCACACCCTCCTCCTCACACACTCACACTCTCCACCTCATGCACACACAACACTCCACCTCAAACACACACACCCTCCTCCTCACACACACACAGACTATCACACACACCCTCCACCTCACACATACTCACACAGACACTCCCACACAGACACACACACACGCACACTCACACACAGACACATTCACATACAGACAGTTACACACAGACACTCACACACAGACACTCACATCACACTCACACAGCACTATCATGCTCACACAACACACACACAGGCACACTCACACTCACGCTACACACACACAGACACACACACCACACACACTCAGACTCACACTAACACACTCATTCACACACACAATATATATGGCAGTAAACGTTTTTGAATACTCAAACGGCTCAGCGTGGCATCTCCATTGTAGGCCTTCCGCAGTCAGCAACGCTTCCCCATTGAGCACGACCTCTGCACACACCGGAAATTACGCGTTGGTCAGTGGGGCATGTCCACTACGTCACGGAATGAGCGGGACTTTTGCAGTAAACACAGTCTGATCTAATAAATCATTTATTCAACCACATCCAAAAAAACAGTTCCAAAAAACCACATCCCAAAAGCCACATCCCAAAAACCACATCACAAATAGCATATCCCAAAAACTACATCCAAAAAAATCATATCCAAAAACCACATCACTTTTTACCCAGAGAGCTGTGAATTTATGGATATTTCCTGCCACAGAGGGCAGTGGAGGCCAAATCACTGGATGGCTTTAAGAGAGATTTGGATGGAGCTCTGGGGCTAGTGGAGCCAAGGGATATGGGGAGAAGGCAGGCACAGGTTATTGATTGCGGACGATCAGCTATGATCACAATGAATGGCGGTGCTGTCTCGAAAGGCCGAATGCCCTCCTCCTGCACCTATTTTCTATGTTTCTATGTTTCTATCACAAAAACCACATCCCGAAACTACATTAAAAAACCACATCCAAAAAACAACATCCAAACAACCACATCCAAAAAACCACGTCCAAAAAACCACTTCAAAAAAGCACTTCAAAAAGCCACTCCGAAAAACCACATCCAAACAAACACAATTAAAAAGTGCATTTAAAAACACATTTAAAAACACATTTAAAACCACATTTAAAACCACATTAAAAACACATAAAACCACAGGTCAGTAGACTCTACGTCTGTGTCTGTCTTTGTGTTTACAGTGTCTCCGTGTATCTCTTTCTGTTTCACTCTCTATCACCCTCCCTCCGCCTCACTACCTTTCTCTTTGTATGTAGCTATCCCTGACTAACGGGGTGAGAGGGACAAAGGCTTGGGAGGGCGGCAGGGGATGTGAAGATATAAAGAAAGTCCGTGGGATGGAGGGTGTTGTGGGATGGAAGGTGTTGGCCTCCATCCCACAAGATGTTTAGAGGAGATCCGGGGAGAGTGACAGAAATAGTGGAGTGAGTGAAAGCAGAAGGTGGGTAGGAACGAGAAAGGCAAGAAAGGGAAGATGAAAGGGAAAGGGAGCAGGTGGGAGGCCGACGGAGAGAAATACGGTAGGGGAGATTGCGGATGGGGTGTAAATGAAGGGTGTGCGAGGCTGGGGAGAGAGGGAAGAAATGTGGAAGAGAGTATACGAGAGAAGTGGAAGTAGTGAGCGGTAGATATTGGAGAAAGAGAGACAACATTGGAAGGGAGAACAAAAGGAACAAAACGCAGAGAGAGGGGGGCTAGGAATTAAAGGGAGAAAGAGCAAGATAAGGGAGATGAGAATATAATTGAGGGCGGGAGAGATAGAAAGCGAAACTGAAGGATGATGGGCAGAGACCGAACGGGAGGGCTATGGTACTGCAGAGGGCGGGGAGGGGAGACCAATAACAGAATGGTAGAAAGGAGGCTGAGATACAGATTGGGAGAAAGGCTAGAAAAAGGGGGTGATGTAGGTATTGACTGATAATGGACACAAAAAGCTGGACTAACTCAACTGTTGGAGTGACGCTTCGGGTCGAAATCCTTCTTCTGGGAAGTGGGTAGATAGTGACGTGGGAGAAGGGGAGGGAAGCGGAGGTAGAGAGGGAAGTAGATCGATGGGAGGACAAGAGTGAGAAAATAAGGAATCGTGGGGACTGATAAATGAATAAGGGAGACAGCACTTTGTCAATAATACGACCGAGCACCACTTGATCCCCCACGCAAACTGCCTCGGCCATTCAAGCTGCTTCTAAGATATTATGCGAATATAACCATATAACCATATAACCATATAAAATTACAACACGGAGACAGGCCCTCTCAGCCCTTCCAGTCCGTGCCGACCATTTGTTTTCCCCTACTCCCATCTACCTGCACTCAGACCATACCCCTCCATTCCCTTCACGTCCATATACATATCCACTTTAGTTTTAAATGTTAAAATCGATCCTGCCTCCACCACTTCTGCTGGAAGCTCATTCCACACAGCCACCACCCTCTGAGTAATGAAGTTCCCCCTCACGTTACCCCTAAACTTCTGTCCATTAATTCTCATGTCATGCCCTCTTGTTTGAATATTCCCTACCCTCAATGGGAAAAACTTATCCACGTCAACTCTGTCTATCCCTTTCATCATTTTAAAGACCTCAATCAAGTCCCCCCTGAACCTTCTGCGCTCCAAAGAATAAATACCTAACTTGTTCAACCTTTCTCTGTAACATAGTTGCTGGAACCATGACAACATTCCAGTAAATCCCCTCTGTACTCTCTCTATTTTGTTGACATCCTTCCTATAATTAGGCGACCAAAATTGTACACCAATATCCAGAATTGGTCTTACCAATGCCTTGTACAATTTTAACATTACTTCCCTACTATATTCAATGCTCTGATTTATAAAGGCCAGCACACCAAAGGCTTTATTTACCACCCTATCTACATGCGATTCCACCTTCAGGGAACTATGCACAGTTATTCCTAGATCCCTCTGTTCCACAGCATTCCTCAATTCCCTACCATTTACCATGTACGTCCTATTTTGATTTATCCTGCCAAGATGTAGCACTTTACACTTAACAGCATTAAACTCCATCTGCCATCTTTCAGCCCACTTTTCCAAATGGCCCAAATCTCTCTGTAGACTTTGAAAATCTACTTCATTATCCACAACACCACCTACCTTAGTATCATCTGCATACTTACTTATCCAATTTTCCACCCCATCATCCAGATCATTGATGTACATGACAAACAAAAGTGGACCCAACACAGATCCCTGAGGCACCCCACTGGTCACCGGTTTCCAACCTGACAAACAGCCATCCACCATTACTCTCTGACCACCTCCACGTTTTGGACACTGCGATCCATATTGCACTAATTCTGTGAGTGAAAAATGCTTCAGTTGATCCCATCTAAAATAAATCTGTGGCACCGTTAATAGAAAAACATTCAATATGAACCTACATGCCAAGGATGAATAGTGGAAACTGCCAAAAGACTGAATATAGCGAAGAAACGTTCTTATCATTAACTATTCTCCTACCGACGAGACAGAAGAAACGGTGGGGGTGATAATTAGGCCATAACGTAGTATTTTATAAAACGTACTGACAAGTTTCAAACATTGAGTAGCCTTTTGGATGAAATCATGCCATTGGGAATTAGATTATGCGTTAAATAGAAATGCCAATCGTACAAAACCTAATGTAATTGTCGCAGACGGAGCCAGAGTATTCAGTGGTCAATAATATTCTGCGAAATGCCGTGCCACTAACAAAATAAACGAATGAGAACGCTGGTCTCGTTACTGCAACATAATGCAGGCCAGGTGGCCTCGACAGATTGGGCTAACTGTTCTCCTCACGCAAACTCTGGTCTACCGGGCTACCCACAGAGAATCAAGTGCCCGGCATTGAGCGGATGTATCCTCCCCTTGCTAAACTGCACCTGGCTGTTCGACGTCTGCCAAGACAAAAACAGTTGACAGCGTGTCCAGCGCCATTTGTTCCCCGCAAATGTCCCAATAAGTATCGTGCTGATATAAATTATGTTTGATATCCACCAGCGGTCTTCCTTGCCAACTTATCTCCGATTACCTGCAGCATATCTATATCATACTCGCCAGTACATGTAACATCAGAGATATTTCAGTCAAAACAGATACCGCCTAAATTAATAGTAAGATTAAACGAGAACTTACCAGTTTGAAGTTTGATCTTTATTTTATGATGAGTTACGCTGGTGATTACCTAAAGAAGACCCGTTAGGCCGCATGCGCATCAATCTTCAAAGCGGCGGTATGAAATCACAAATAACAAACACCGAAGTGACATAGTGAAATGCGTGACTGGAGAACTGAGAAGGCAGGCACGCGTTATTGATAGCGGTTGATCAGCCATGATAACAATGAATGGCGGTGCTGGCTCGAAGGTCGAAGGGCCTCCTCCTGCACCTATTGTCTATGTTTCTAGGTTTACAACTACCAGATGATCTTTTATGAGAGAGGGTTGGGCGCGGCGGGCACGTAAACACCAACATAACTCCTCATAAAATCAAGATCAAACTTCAAACTGGTAAGTTCTCGTTTAATCTTAGTATTTTACTTCGGAGACCCGTGAGTGATTCCGTGAAGACTTCAAAGCTTTGTGATTTCATACCGCAGATCGAAATTTCGGCGTCTATCTACATCGATTGACTCAGGGTGAGTGGATAATCAAAATGCATTAGCATGATATTGATTCACATGTATCAATGGTTGACGTTAATAAAAAAATCAATAGCAACCCCTGTAACTCAGTGGAGGTTAAAGTGGATGCAACCAGAATGGGCAAAACCCTGGGTCAGTAACCGGCCTATGGAATAATAAAACCCCCAATTTAGTTGACCATCCTGCGGTCGCGAAGATATGGTCGCTGGGCATGTCCATTGCCCTGGCCGCTGACGCTGATGCTGACCTGGTGGAATGAGATGTTCAATCGTCAGTGTTAATACCTGCATAACACAGAACCTGCTGCAGCCACCTTGAAATAGTCTGAACCGACCGTCCTTTGTGTATTTGTTTGTCGTTTAATAAATAATGCTGATTCCACACTTCTTAGGATTCTGGTGGCCTTGATAACATAGACGTGAGGCCGTGGGGTATCCGAAAAATGATCTTAAATCATGCCAGCCCTGGTCTGCTCTGCTTGTGTAGACCAGAAAGATCTTTTTAAGAACTCGATATCCGAGTTGAACCGACAGAACCATTTCCTTTTGTTGCAGCTGTAGTGTCTCTATAACTGAATTATTGTCAAATACAATTGATGAATTAACTGGAAAATGTCAATAATCTGTACCGTATTAAAAGTAACATTAACATTTAAACAAAATCACTTCTGATCCTCCTCAATAAGAATGTACTGCTTTTTTTGGTGCTATCCCTGCATTCTGCAGTGAGCACATTCATGGCTTGATGTGACAACCTGAGGCATAAGTCAATCCATTCACAATGTGTAAGTCAATAATTGTTTTTTATTGTGCAAAGGCCTGTCTCCTGAACCACAATTTGAACCAGCAAGATTTTGTTTCTTGGAATAACCGTATACCATTGTGCCATTATGCCTGATGACGCAGGCAACATGGCTGCTTAGCCAGTCTGCCAATACGAACCCAAGCGGGATCTGGCTGACTGTTTTAAGACCCGGCTAATGAGGCAAAAAATGAAGGAAAACATAAAGAACATTCCTCCTTTCGTAGCGAGATTGTATTTCTCCGCACTGTTGTGCCACATATTTTTTGCAATCAGTGAATAAACATGCACCAACATGTCGATATTCGACGTAGTATTGAACCATATTTTCATAATAAGTTGAGATTCAATACCTAATCTGTGTTGTCATCTTCCTGAACTGGATGATACACCAGTGGCAAAGGAGATTTAGTTAATTATTACAGGATATTTTTAATTGATTACCATGTGACTAACATATGTCACCATCTTAGAGCAACACCTTGAATTTGAGCATGTAGAATATGTATTTTCGCTCAATAGCCCCTTACCCATGGGGTGTATCTAGTGTATATATTTAGTTGATACAACGATTGAAGAATTGATAACTCATGCAATCTCCAATACCTCCAAGTAGAGATGGTATTCGGAAATTCTCATCTTAGAGTCGTTAGCATCAGTTTGTAATAACTGAATTCGACCGGCCACACTACTGTAGCGTGTTTCAAGTTCCAGTTCAAATGAGTTATTGTCATGTTCAGCAATGCAGAATACTGTTTTTTCATCATTGTGACTGAGGTATCTTCAGCTGACAATAGCATAAGGTTGTTAACAATGGTCTAATTGACCTTTGAGAGGTTGCTACCCACACGATATCAGTTCTTTGCTTTGCTTTGCTTGGCAGAACACAACTGTTATTAGTACAGTTATATTTGTCTTTGATAAACTCTGTAATGGGATTTGCATAGCATGGGTCTTTGACCCTTATGGATCTGTTGTTAGTCAGAAAAAAAATAAGTTTTCATATTTGGAAAGTTCATATGCCCGACACTCTCCATTCTTCATAATAACATGCCACTCCTGCCATATTCCATGGGTGGTTTGCATGGAAACATTTGCCCAATTTCCGAACCTTAACTTTACAAAAAATAACCCTGGCCATAATCCAAACCTGCTTGGAATGCTACGACTGTGCCTGAACCAGATATGTTTACACTTTGTGTGTTGTGCAAAACAAATGTAAATATTACAACTTCTGAACGATGCGCTACCCATATTTTGGAAGTGCTAGATCCATTATGTTGACTAGGATTGGTAACGTGCACGGAATTTCTGAGCTATCATGCCGCCCCCAGCTCCAGTGAACCGCTACTGCCGATGAGCACCTGGGTTGCGTTCTAAAACGATAACTTTTGCCCACCGTTGGCCTAATTGATTCGTCTGCCAGGTTTCCTTCCCCTGTTAAATAGGCCTACCTAAATAACAGATTCAGCGGCTGGCTCTCACATCCCCCTGTTGGCACTGTTCACTGCCGGCGCACATGTGCTTTCGTATGTTCTATTGACTTCTTTAGAGCCTGGAGTCAGTTTTATCTTGACGTTTTGCTCTTCCCTCCTCAGAGAGGGTGAATCGTAGTCAGCCCTAAACAGGCGCTGCCACAGGCCGCAGGATACCAATACTGGTAAGAACCCATTGGACCTAACCCAAATAGAATATTCTGCTGTGATGGCAACTTTGTTGTCAGGAAAAGGTACCTCTGACACGTGCCCTTCATCCCTTGGGGTATGCCCCACGGCCATAGCCTGAGACAGTGCCAGCAGGATACTGACCCGTCTTGGGCTCTGCCTCCAAGAGGGAGACCTCTGTAGCACTGCATGCAACAGTTGCTGTATTTGGGATAGTCGTTTCAAACGCACTATCCAGCCCCGGTGAGGAATTCATCCCCCGACTCCGTGGGCCTTGCGATCTAGCCCCGTTGGACAATCATCTCCCGTCTCCGTGGGCGTAGCAGATTATGTGTGAACTTGAGCAACCCTGTCCCATGCGTTGCATGTGCCGCCTTTCGTAAAGGCCGGCGCTTTTTGACATGAAACAGCCCTGTACCAGGTGCTGCTAGCACGGCTATCTCGTAGGCCGGTAATGCCAGAGCCGCTGACTACACTGTCAGCGACTCTGGCTTGAATTTCGTGCCGTTTCACGGCATCCCCGCAGGCTGGGAGCCGCTGACTGCACTGTTATCGGCTCCTTATCTCGCAACCCGATCTATTTGCCGGTTATCCGCTTCCGTGGTAGGAATGGGTTTCCCTTCAGTCCATAACTGCCATACTCGTCGGGCTGCGAAACTGGCAGGAAAACCTCTGTGAAAAGAGGCTCCTGCCTGAGAAAAACTGGTAAGTAAAAACGAACTTACCTCTAGGTTTGACATACCGCTGGCAGGATGCTGTCCTGCCAGTCTGGTGCTTGCGCCAGTGCGGCTGACATACTGACGAGCATGCGGCCTTTCGGGTCTTCGCGGAATCACTCACGTGACTCCGAAGTAAAACTACGTTCCAAGAAGCTCTTTTTAATTATTGATTAATAACAGCAAAAAAAACATACTTAAATTCTGGAAAACACGCCAACGTTCAAAATGTGGGATTTCAAATATGTCGGAAACGCTACATCTTGAAGAAATGAGATTCCTCCAACGAGGAAAAGTAGACCAATTCTTAAAGATTTGGTCTCCTTGTATCGACTTCTTACAAGCATATGGTGCAACATAGCATAACCTTAGAAGTTAAATGGTTCAGAACCGGGTGA
Source organism: Okamejei kenojei (assembly GCA_035221665.1). Taxonomy (NCBI): domain Eukaryota; kingdom Metazoa; phylum Chordata; class Chondrichthyes; order Rajiformes; family Rajidae; genus Okamejei; species Okamejei kenojei. The sequence continues at coordinate 16,538 of JAVHYY010000782.1, forward strand.
CGGATGGGTAAAGATGCTTAATAGGTATGTCTCTCAGAATTTATTTTCTTTCTACTTTCTCTTTTTCTTTCAGTCTCCTTAGCTTCTTATCTCTGCTCTCTGTCTCTCTCACTATCTGTTTCTACTCGCGTCTCTATCTATCTCGACACCCTTTATTTCCCTTTTTCATTCACTGCTCCTTTATTATTAAATAAAAAAATAAGAAGTAGTAGAAGAGTGGTAATGTGTATGTATGTATTAGGTACTTAGGTACTTAGGTACTTACTTCTAACAAAAATAAATATTAAAAAAAACCTAAAAAAAACAGACACCGACAAATTGCCGTCCTTACTTGCTAGCGTCCCAAATTATCCGTAATCCTTTGCGGAGGATTGAGTACTTCAATATCTGGCCTCAACATTAACTCTGTCATGGGCCTCCTCCATTGTCAGAGTGAGGCCCAGCGCAAATTGGAGGAACAGCTCTTCATATTTCACTTAGATTATTTACAACTCAGCGGTATGAACATTAACTTATCTTATTGCAGATAGATCTTGCATTCTCTCTCTCCATTCCTCCCCTTTCACAATTCTCCCACAAGTCTTACTATCTCCGACTATATTATACCTTTGCCCCGCCGCCCCCCGCACCCATTCTTTCTCTACAACTCATTTCTTCGCTCCAGAGATGCTCCCTGACCCGCTGACTTACTCCATTTTGTGTCAACCATTCAGATAATGATCTGCCTTCTTGGTCTTGCCACCCAATGGATAACCTCGCATTTATCCACATTTACTGTATCTGTCATGCATATCCCCACTCCCCCAACCTGTCCAAATCACCCTGCATCCTCATATCATCATCTTCGCGGTTCAAACTTCCACCCAGCTTTTGTCATCTGCAAATTTTACTTTTTATGTCCTTCATATAAATCATTAATTTATATTGTAAATAGCTGCAATCGCAGCACCAAGCCTTGCGGCACCCCACTTCCTGTCATTCTGACAGGGACCCATTAATCCCTACTCTTTGTTTTCTGTCTGCCAACCAATTTTCTATCCCTGTCAAGACGCCAATACCATGTGCTGTAATTTTGCCCACTAATCTCCTATGTGGGACCTTATCAAAGGCTTTTTTCAAAGTCCAGGTACACTATATCCACTGGCTCTCCTTTGTCCAATTTACTTCCTACATCCTCTAATAAATACATAAAAATTGTCAAGCATGATTTCCCCTTCGTGAATCCACACTGCCTTGGAACGATCCTGTTACTTTTATTCACAACCTGTAAGCATGGAGGTAGAACAGACAGTGAATGTAGCTAACGGCATGTTAACCTTCATACCGAGAGTAGATGAGTAGAGCAGCAAAGAGGACCTCCTGCATTTGTACAAGGCCCTGGTGAGACCACACCTGGAGTATTGTGCGCAGTTTTGGTCTCCTAATTTGAGAAAGGACGTTCTTGCTATTGAGGGAGTGCAGTGAAGATTCATGAAGTTAATTCCCGGATGGCGGGACTGTCATATGATGAACGATTGGAGCGACTGAGCTTGTATTCACTGAAAGTTAGAAGGATCATATAGAAAACGTAAAACGTATTAAGGGACTGGACACACTAGAGTGAGGAAACATGTTCCCGATGTTGGGGGTGTCCTGAACCAGGGGCCACAGTTTAAGAATAAGGGGTAGGGCAATTAGAACTGAGATAAAGAAAATATTTTTCACGCAGGGAGTTGCGAATTTGTGGTATCTCTGCCTCAGAAGGCAGTGCAGGCCAATTCACTGGATGCATTCAAAAGATACTTAGATAGAGCTCTTATGGCTAGCGGAATCAAGGGGGTATGGGGTGAAGTTAGGAACAGGATACTGATTGTGGATGCTCAGCCATGATCACAGTGAATAGCGGTGCTGGCACGAAGGGCCGAATGAACTACTCCTGAAATTATTGGCTGTGTTTTTATGTATCTATGTTAAATTACTTCTCCGTGGATTGTCAGCTTGTCGTGGTGGAGAAGCTTGTGTGGCACTGAGATCCTGAGAGCGATACCGTATCGAGCAATGTTCCTGGTAGGTCGTGGGGGAGGTCTCTCACAAGCAGCAATCCAACCAAGACCGCTACTGTGGAACAGGCGTAGGACGATGGCTGACCTTAGTGGAGCTTCACAACGGCTGGAAAGACGGATGAAGGCTGCAGTAGAAAAGGGTCTCCGGTTGGCATCGACTCCACGCCAGTGTATTCTGACGCAGGTCTGTCAAGGACCGTGGGGTGGTTGTCCGTGCACCAGTCCCGCACGATAAACAAAGTCACGCTCAGGCGTCCTCCAATATAGGGTCGCCCATGGTCAGCCATGAACCAAGGAGATCGAACAATGTTAAATATATTCAGTAAAATATCGCAATAATGCTGTTATTCATAGGATAATAATGGCATTGACATATCCCCAGTGTTATCCACTGATATCACACGCTGCAACGCCTCTGCAGTAATCATCATATGATCGGTAATTGTCCACATTAGGACCAATGTAGTCCCAAAGTAACAGTGAATTGGTTCCCTATTTTGGCATGTTCGCTGGATTCCTTCTCCCCTCTCCCATACGTGCAGAAGTGTGAAAACACATACCTTCAGATCCGTACAGTTTCTTCCCAGCTGTTGTCAGACAACTGAACTATCCTACCGCAGTTAGATGGCAGTCCTGAATTACTATCTACTTCATTGGTGACCCTCGACTACTTTTCAACTGGCATTACTGACTTTAGCTTGCACTAAACGTTATTGCTTTATCATGTATCTGTATACTGTGGATGGCTTTCTTGTATCTTTTTCCGCTGGCTGGTTAGCACGCAACAAAATCATTTTACTGTACCTCGGTACACGAGACTATAACCTAAACTCAACTGAAAGGAAATGCTGTTGTGATTTTGGTCAGATCGGACTGAACACGACAGATTTGTTTAAATGAGAACTGCAAATAAGGCCATCCAGTGGTGCTGGAATTGACCTGTGTGTTTGCAATGTTCTGCCTTACTCCCGAGAGACGCCTGAGCACGGAGTTTCCCTCGATCTGGAGATGTTTGTGTTAAATCAAACTCATATTTTACTACGGAAGCTAAGGTGATGACGTAATTAGTTTGTTCCGTCAACTGTAATCAACAGCAATAATTGGGATTACTGCCGTGCCTTTGAAGTCCTGTTTCCAGTATAAGTACGGACACATGGCGATGCATCATCTCAGAAAGCCGCGGCTTCCAAATCAGCACACTGGTGCTGACAGCAATGGGGAAACCGGCAATATTGAGGATCCGAGAGATTTATTATCCTATTGTTGGAGCCATTGGCGTTCCAGGTGAGACACAATCCCAATAGTATTGATCCGTGTGAACCTTGCGGTGATATCATTTTGTTTCTTACTGTTCGTTTTGCTCTTTCCACGTACGTTCTCAGCAGTCCAAAGGCGGAATAAGCAGAGCCAAATTCGTTTGGCGAGCGACTCTGCAGCTTGTTGAATTCTGTCCAAAAGTTGTCTTTGCTGGGTGATCAATGTTTGCGCTGAATGAATTAAAAATTGTTTACGTTTGAATTCATCAAGAACGTATTATGATTTCTGCAAAGCAGTCGAACAGGTACTAAATGCAGACTGATCAGAAATGCAAGATCCTGCAGTATCGGAGATTAAAATTGAATTTGAATAAATTCAGTGACGTACATTGGCGCTTCTCCATGGTATTCCGCCAAATTCGATATTAGTTTCCAGATCAGGTTGTGGTAAGTAGCATCTATATGTTGTTGAAACATATAATACATTTCCATATTATCTGCAAATCCAAACATTTACTGATAATGTCGAAAGTGACCGCGAAATAGAACGGAGACGAGGAAACACTGTTTCTCACAGAGAGTGTGTGGAATTATCTGCCTCAGAGGGCGGTAGAGGCAGGTTCACTAGATGCTTTCAAGTAAGTGCTAGATAGGGCACTTAAATGGCGGAGTCAGGGGATATGGGGATAAGGCACGAACGGGGTACTGATTGGGGGTGCTGGCTCCAAGTGCCTAATGGTACTTATTGTCTATTGTCTATAGATTTACATACTTTGCAAATAGTGCACAGGGTGGTCTTGGGATTGCGTTTTGCGTTTCTGATTAGATGGATAGAGGAGGCCCAGAAATTACAGAAAATGACCGACTGGCTCGCCTTGTCTGGTTCTGAGCTGAAATTGCAGAGGTGACATTTTTAATTTCTAATAACGGTTAGAGTGCCGAGTGAAAAGGAGGCGCGACTGCTTAAAGGAGCACATAAAATGGAGGGCATGGTAGAATCAGATAAATAAAACAAAACATTTGAATATTGGCTTTCACTGAACAATTGGCCATTACTTTGATCTGATTTGTCAGTGGTGGACGGATAACAGCGCGTTTTCAAATATGGAGGAGATGATGCAGTGAAGCGAAATATGCAGGGTTTCGGAACAAAACCTGGAGATGGATTGTTCAAATTGATTCCCATTGGTCACTGAACATCCAGGGTTTAAGGAGTCACGTTTTGAATGTCGAATTGACCCAGTTAAGGGCACCTTTGAGGTGTTTCGAGTGCGAATTGAAGGGTTTAGGGAAAAGATAATCAAACTGGAAGTGCGTTGGCTTACGTCAGTAGCATTAAGGTTTATTATAGACATCAATGCGCTGTGCAGATGATTATCAGCTGATGAGCCAGTATTCCTGCATCCAGACAATAAATGCTGTTCCCCGGTTGCGAATAATTAGTGGAGTATTTTTTCACACGTTAGGATTTGTTGCAATGGTGAAAAGCAATATTTGAAACTGACTCGCACGATTATCCGTTTGGATCTGGTGCCCTTCTGGTGAAGCGAGGTTAAGAAACAACAGTGTGGGCGGGTGAACTGAACGGCTAATTAGAGTGGGAGGCTCCGCAGCCGAAATTTAAATCGCAAAAACTAGCGATATGAATGGCGACAGTGACAAATCTGTTGGCAGATTGAGAACATTCATAGCGCGCACATAGGCTTCTTCATCGTTACCCGAAAATGTTCTCTCGGTTTCGATAAACGACCCTTAAAACTAGTTATCGGGTTGAAATACTTTTATAAAATCATTAGAAACTTTTCTGAATTTAAAGAATACCCAGAGTGCAATGGTACTTTTTCCGATATACTTCTTATTGAATGTCTCAATTAAATGTAAGCACCTGTAGCAGCGCGACCGAGTAGCTCCCCAATACAAACGTACATTAAATATTCTGCTGGTATTATCTGTGTTGTGTTTCTGGTAAGTGCAGATGTTACTTTTCGAAAATCCTTGCCAGAAGATCAGCTAGTACATGCCAAACCCTCCCCTAGCATTGTCATACCCCTCTGGTCAGTCAAAATCTTCCAGTGAATGGTAACCTTTCCCATTGAATGTCAACCTCAACCGGTCAATGGTAACAATCCCACAGTTGATAGGAATGACCCGCGATGAATACAATTCTTCCGCAGCTGAGTTCCAACGTCTCCGAATCAATATCCCCCTCCCGAGTGAATATCCTCGTCTACCGTTGCATATATATCTCTGCGGCGAATGATTATCTTTCCAGATGAATACCAATCGTTCCCGGTGCATACCAATCTCACGAGGTGACTGCCAATCTTTTGGTGAATACGGACATCTTCGGTGAATGGTAGTCTCACCGTTGAAAACCAACATCTTCTGGTGAATACCAATCTTTACCAGTGTACGCCATTCTCTCCCGGAGAATCGCCCCCGTTGAATATCAAAGTATTCCGCTCGGATCAATCAAAGACTTTGTGTTGACTTTACATTGCTCATGTCTTGGTTCATCCGGGGTGTTTGTTACGGTCTCCGCCTCAATCCCCAAATCAGACTAAAGGCCCAAAGCACTCACACAAAGCAATCATGATCGATTTTCCCGGTCTTGAAGCGGTAACTTCCTAATAACCATATAACCATATAACAATTACAGCACGGAAACAGGCCCTCTCGGCCCTTCCAGTCCGTGCCGACCATTGTTTTCCCCTAGTCCCATCGACCTGCACTCAGACCATACCCCTCCATTCCCTTAATCTGCACTTTCCAAACTTTTGAAGGCTTTTATTGCATCCTGCCCAGTTCATCTTTCCCTTTTAATGTCTCCTTTTCAATTTCGCTCTCGACATCACTTCCCTTTATAAAAAAATTGTTCGAATATTGGGCCAGCCCATATCGGCTTGTATTAACTTATCGGATAAATGAATTGTCCGCCGCTAGTTCTATGGACTTTCAAGGTCCGCATCTGGATTACGGTTTTAAAGCAGTGTGTTCCCGATGAGACACAATCGTTTTTATTAATACGCTTCTAGGGCTGGGTCCCTATCGGCCATCCAGGGAACGCAGAGGAATAATGTTCTCAAATGAAGAAGTTTGCTAATTCCCACCGATGGTCCATGTCGATCTCCACCAAAGCGCCCGACAGGTGCACTTCCACGACTCAGCAGCCCCTCCCGTATTGAATGATCATGACATTCGTTGGAGCATGCTTTGTCTTCACGTCTGATCACTACTTTCTCTGCCTATTTTCTCTCTCTCTCTTGCAGTTAACTTGTTAGCGATTGTGATCCTATCCAAAGGAAAGTGTGGTCTCTCCAAATGTATCACTCGCTACCTGGTTGGAATGGCATCGTCCGATCTTCTTGTCGTTATCTCTAGCCCTTTATTGAGGAGGGTTGGCGAGAGTTACTTTCCGCAATCATTCCTACACATTACTCCAGTGTGCAGTCTCATCGTCGTCTTCGTTATTGCTGCCACGCACGTTTCCGTCTGGTTGACAGTTGCCTTCACCTTTGATCGGTTTGTGGCCATTTGTTGTGAGAAGCTGAAAACTAAATATTGCACCGAGAGAACGGCGAGTGTGGTTATCGGGACAGTGAGTGTAATGAGCTGCTTAATCTCTATCCCTTGGTACTTTATATACAGACCACAAATTCTCGTTGATGACGTACCGTGGTTTTGTGCTGTAAAGCCGGAGTTCTTTACATCCGTCGCTTGGGGGGCATTGGACATAACCGACCGCATTTTAACTCCATGCATCCCGATTTTCCTGATGATGTTGCTCAATATTCTAACAGCCGGCCGTATTTTAGCGGCCAGTAGGGTCCGCAGGGGGCTCCGGGGCTGCAGCAATGGCGAGAATGTCAAGGACCCTGAGATAGAACACCGCAGAAAATCTATAATTTTACTTTTCAGTTTAACTGGCAGCTTTTTATTGTTGTGGATAACACAGTTTGTGTACATGGTTTACTATCGGATTGCAAGCATGGTTTACTCTTTTTCTGTTCATAGTCTTATCACAGAGCAAACAGCACATATGTTGCAAGTTCTCAGTAGTTGCACCAACACGTGTGTTTATGTCCTGACCCAGTCTAAATTCAGAGAAGAAGTGAAGAATGCGGTGAAATATCCAGTGAATGTAATTGTTAAAATAATTAAGTAAACGGAAACGCGTAATTGGGAAAAAAAGGCGTTGGATCATAATTCGCAAATCCTGCAGACTTTCGAGTGAAAGTTTAGGGTTAGGATTATAGTTATTGTTGTCATGTGTTGCGAGGAACAGGCAATAGTATTGTTTTGTACGATATCCAAACAAATCGGATATACTAGACGTAAATACATTCAAATTATCCTCAAGTACAATCAATAAGATACAAGGCACGATACAGGTTACATAGGTATTTCTCAGCATCGCGCAGCTGCATTTACAGGGACAAATTCCAATGCAAAATAGGGTCGGTGTGAATCAGATAATAGATGGGACGCAGTTAGTTCTGTGTTGCGTGTTTTCAAGATTCTGTGTCGTTAGATGAGAGCAGGGAGAAGAAGTAATGACCGAGATTATATTGGTTGAAAATATGGGCATTTCATGACGGACAATGTAATTATATGTTTCTCAATTAACCTATACTCTGCCTTCCTGCTCCCGCCCTCCCACCTCTCTCCCTCTCTTGTCGCTCTCTATCCCCCTCACTATCCCCCCCCCCCTCTCTCTCTCTCTCTCTCTCTCTCTCTCTCTCTCTCTCTCTCTCTCTCTCTCTCTCTCTCTCTCTCTCTCTCTCTCTCTCTCTCTCTCTCTCTCTCTCTCTCTCTCTCTCTCTCTCTCTCTCTCTCTCTCTCTATCCCCTTCTCTCCCTCTTTTCCTCTCTCCCGGTACCACTCTATTTCCCTCTCGTTCCTTCGCCCTCTCCCTCTCCCTCCCACTACCTCTCTCCATATTTCTACCCTCTCACCATCCCTTTCATTCTATCTTTTCCTCCCTCTCCCTCTCCATCTTTCATAGGAAAATAGAAACATAGGTGCAGGAGGACGCCATTTGGCCCTTCGAGCCTGCACCACCATTCATTGTGATCATGGCTGATCGTTCCCAATCAATAACCCGTGCCTGCCTTCTCCCAATATCCCTTGACTGCACTAGCCCATAGAGCTCTATCTAACTCTCTCTTAAATCCACCCAGTGACTTGGCCTCTGTGGCAGGGAATTCCATAAATCCACAACTCTCTGGATGAAAACGTTTTTTCACACTTCAGTCTTAAATGACCTCCGCTTGCCAGGCATCTGCCCAGTGACTCAACCTGTTCAGGTCACCCTGCAACTTCCTAACATCCTCTTCACCGTTCACACTGCCAGCCATCTTTTTGTGTCATCCGCAAACTTGCTAGTGTTGCTCCTAATTCCCGCTTCCAAATCATTAATATATATGGTAAACAGTTGGGGCCCAAACACCGAGCCTTGCGGCACACCACTCGCTACTGCCTGCCTTTCTGAAAACGACCCATTCACTCATAGTCTTTGCTTCCTGCCTGCCAACTCATTTTCTATCCATGTCAACACCCTACCATCAATACCATGTGTTCTAATTTTAGTCACCAGCCTCCCGTGCGGAACGTTATCAAAGGCTTTCTGAAAGTACAGATACACTACATACCCAGGCACCCCTTCATCCATTTTACTTGTCACATCCTCAAAAATTCCAGAAGATTAGACAAGCATGATTTCCCTTTCAGAAATCCATGTTGACTTGGATTAATCCTTTTGCAGCTGCTCAAATGCCCCATTATTACCTCTTTAATAATTGACTCCAGCATCTTTCCCATCTTTCCCAGACTAACTGGTCTGTAATTCCCCGTTTTTTTCTCTCGCTCCTTTCTTGAAAAGTAGGATAAGATTAGCTATCCTCCAATCCACAGGAACTGATCCTGAATCTATTGAACATTGGGAAATGAGCACCAATGCGTCCACTATAACAAGACCCACTTCCCCGAGGACCCTGGGATACAGACCATCAGGCCAAGCGGATTTATCATCCTTCAGTCCCATTAGCCTACCCAATACTATTTCTCGCCTTATGTAAATTTCTTTCAGTTCCTCTACCGCCGTAGATCCTCTGTCCTCGAGTGCACCTGGAGACTGTTTGTGTCTTCCTTAGTGAAGACAGATCCGAAGTACCTATTGAACTCTTGTGTCATTTCCTTGTTGCCCATAATAATTTCACCCGTGTCTGCCTTCAACGGACCCACATTTATCTTTGTTACAGTTTTTCCATAAACATATCTAAAGACGCTTTTACTGTCCTTCTTTATATTCCTGGCCAGCTTTCATTCGTACTTCATCTTTTCGGCCCGTATTGCCCGTTTTGTTTCCTTCTGTTGTCCAATGAAAGTTACCGAATCCTCTAGCTTCCGGCTACTCTTTGGTGTGTTGTACATCTTTCATTTTAGTATTATTCTATCCTTAACTTCTCTTGTCAGCCACGGTTGCCTCCTACTCCCCTTAGAATCATTCTTCCTTTTTGGAATGAAATGATCCTGCGTTTTCCAGATTATGCCCAGAAATTCTTACCATTGTTTTTCTACTGTCATTCCTGCTAGGATCCCTTTCCAGTCTACCTTGGCCAGCTCCCCTCTCATGCATTACTAGTCCCCTTTGTTCAACTGCATCATTGATACTTCCGATTCAACCTTCTCCTTCTCAATTTGCAGATTAAAACTAATCATATTATGATCACTACCTCCAAGCGGTTCCTTTACCTCGAGTTCTCTTATCCTATCTGGTTCATTGGACAACACTAAATCCAGAATTGCCTTTTCTCTGGTCGGCTCCATTACAAGATGCTCTAAGAACCCATCTCGGAGGCATTCTACAAACTCTCTTTCTTGTGTTTCTGAACCAACCTGACTTTCCCAGTCTACCTGAATATTGAAATCCCCCATCACCATAGTGGCATTACATTTGTTACATGCCAGTTTTAACTCCTGCTGCAACTAGCACCCTACATCCGGGCTACTATGTGGTGGTCTGTAGATAACGCCAATTAGTGTCTTCTTGCATTTACAATTCCTCAACTCAATCCACAGTGGCACTACCTCTTCAGTCCCTATGACTTCCCGCGCAAGGGACAGAATTCTAGTCGTCTCTAGCAGAGCTACCACCCCCCTCTTCTGCCCACCTGCCTGTCCTTATTATAGAATTTATAACCATAATATTAAGTTGCCAGTCCCCATCCTCCTGCAGCCATGTCTCAGTAATCCCCACAATATCATATCTACCAACCTCTAACTGAGCCTCAAGCTCATCTACTTTATTCTCATACTTTGCGCATTCATATACAATACATTTAATTCGTTACGCATCTCACCTTTCACATCCAGCCCTATTACACTTGGCCATACTCAGAGGGTGGTGGCTGTGTGGAATCAGCTTCCAGCAGAAGTGGTGGAGGCAGGATCGATTTTAACATTTAAGAGTAAAGTGGATAGGTATATGGACGTGAAGGGAATGGAGGGGTATGGTCTGAGTGCAGGTAGATGGGACTAGGGGAAAACAAATGGTCGGCACGGACTGGAATGGCCGAGAGGGCCTGTTTCCGTGCTGTAATTGTTATATGGTTATATGGTAATACTCCCCTTTCCCCTTGTGAGCTTCCTTTCCCGTTAATTCTGGGTTCATTAACTATCCCTTTACTCTCTTAGACTTTAACTCCATCCTTGACTATCCCATTTGACACTCCACCCCCTTATTCAGTTTAAAACCACCCGTGTAACAGTGGCAAACCTGCCTGCCACAATGCTGGTCCCTGATCTAAGAATCTAAATCCTGCTCCGTGCACCAGTTCCTCAGCCACACATTCAGATCTCGTATCTCACTGTTCCTGCTCTCGCCAGCACGAGGAACTGGAAGCAAACCGGGGATAACCACCCTGGAGGTCCTGTTTCTCCGCAGTTTTTCGTGCTCTCTTAAGTCACGCTGCAGAATATTCCTTCCTTCTTTCTTTCCGACATCGTTTGTGCCGAATGCACTACCACTTCCGGCTGTTCACCTTCGCCCTTGAGGATTTTCTGCACTGTCTGACATCCTGGATCCTGGCACCCGGAAGGCAGCGCACCATCCTCGAATCCCGTCTGTTGCTGCAGAAACCCCTGTCCGTACCAATCACAATGGAGTCTCCAACTACAATGGCGTTGCCTGACGTTGGCCTGTATGGTTTTGGCTCAATAGCCTGTTTTGCTTCGCAAGCCAGTCCGCCGCTCAGTGTGATAAGGTCTTCTGTCCCGACAGCTTCCAAGTGGGCAAACCTGTTCACAAGAGGTACAATACCCGGGGCCGTTTGCATTCCATGTTTCCCTCCATTTTTCGCAGTCACCCACCTTATCTCTTCAAGAACCCGAGGTTCAACAATTTTACTGTAGGACTTGTCGAGGAACGACGCAGTTTCTCGGACGCACCTGAGGTCATCCACTTGCTTCTCCAATTGCGCAACACGGCCCTTCAGGAGCTGTTCCAGGATGCACTTCCCACATTTGTAGCAGCCAGAGGCACCAGCAGTGTCATTGACCTCCCACATACTGCAAGCATCACACTGAATCAGCTTGCTTGACATCTCCCTCTTTCGTCTCTCCCTCTCCAGATTTTTGCGTAGCGTTTTCTCCTCAGCCTCCTCGCCGAAGACTCTCGAGCCAAAGACTCACACTTTAGAAACATAGAAACATAGAAACATAGAAAATAGGTGCAGGAGTAGGCCATTCGGCGCGTCGAGCCTGCACCGCCATTCAATATGATCTTGGCTGATCATTCAATTCAGTATCCTGCACCTGCCTCTCCATACCCCCCTGATCCCTTTAGCCACAAGGGCCACATCTAACTCCCTCTTAAATATAGCTAATTAACTGGCCTCAACTACCTTCTGTGGCAGTGAATTCCAGAGACTCACCACTCTCTCTGTGAAAAATGTTTTCCTCATCTCGGTCCTAAAGGAATTCCCCCTTATCCTTAAACTGTGACCCCTTGTTCTAGACCGCCCCTACATCGGGAACAATCTTCCTGCATCTAGCCTGTCCACACCCTTAAGAATGTTGTAAGTTTCTATAAGATCTCCCCTCAATCTTCTAAATCTTTACTCACAGGGAATTTCCCTCACAAGGCCACTCCCTCACTGCCGCTCCCTAAGAGCAGTCCTGTTTGTATTGATTGATAAAATTGCATAATTTACCAATTTACAAACCAAATTCCTCAGTTTTCAACAATTTCCCCCCTCTGACTCACTTCTAACTCTCCTCCCACTATGGCTAGAGCCAATCAGTGCTTTTTGCTGCTTCTCTTTGCTGCTGTTTTTTCAATATCCACTGGAGTTCTTTCCCTCTCCCTGTCTCCCTCTCTCCCCGTGTCTGCAAACGGAATGCAAATGGAAGAACTGCTGGGAAGGTATGAGGTATAACCAGTGACTTAATAGAAGCACAGACAATGAGAGGTGAAGGAATATGATGAAACAGATGGGCACTCGCGTGTTTATTTCAATGCAAACAATACAGTGGGAAAGGTAAGATGAAGTAGAGCAATGAGCGCCTCCAACAATGATATTGTAGCCATTACGGAGACGTGATTGCTGGAGGGATACGACTGGCATCCCAATGTCGTGGCGATTAGATTTTTGTTGCTGTGTCTGAGTGAAAGATGAGGTGAATGGCGGAGTTGCTCTTCTGATCAGGGAATACGCAAGAGCAGCACGAGCAGGGTGCGTCTACTGACGCAATATCGTTGGAACTCTCATATATGTAATCACGATAATGGTGCAAATATGTAATCACAATAATGGTATTGCACTACAATCCTCACAATAGACAGCGGGAGATAGTGGTTTAGACATTTAGAAAGATTAAGGGACAATGCAAACGCAGGAGGGTTGCGCAGTTAAGTTCACTAATACTGACTGGGACTCGCTCAGTGCAATCGCATTAGATTGATTCCACCTTTGTAAGATATTGCTCCACCCACATTGCCTCGGTGTATAAAATATACCCAATGTCATCTCTGAGTGCCTCCCTTGTTATCTCCCTTCTTGCTGTTTTGTTTCATAAATAGCAATAAAGTAGATATATTTCCAAGTACCGATGATCCCGGATCCCTGGTGATTGAGGGAGGCCTCGACGAAGATTGTTGTGTCTTATCTAGCCACGGGCCAAGTCCCATAGGTATGGGCATTACCCAATGTTCTTGCTTTCTTTAATAAGGGACGCAGGGGTAATCCAGGAATCGTAGTCAGGTGGCCGTTTAGACAGTGGTTCGGAAGCAAATGGGGCGGTTTCGTTGAGATGGGATTTCCTCGCGTAGAGACGATAATGGGCTAATTAGGAAGATTCATCATGGTTATCTCCGCAGTTGGTCTTGTCATAAGCACCGGATTAACTTTACGAAGATGTGTCAAATGTGTTAGAATAGAGTAGGCTACTGGATGCAGTCGGCATGGATTTTACGAATGTTTTAATAATTTCCATCGCCATCGGCTGATCCAGAAGATCAAGATTCACGACAGCCACGGTGACTTCGTGGTTCGGATTCACAGCTATCTTACCCATAAAAGACGGGCGGACAGTTAGGCAATGAGACATAGCTGCAGAATTTAGCCATTCGTCCCATCAAATCTGTTTGCCATTCCATTATGGCTATTCTATCTTTCACTCTCATACCCATATTCCTGCCTTCTGCACATAATCTCTCACCCCTTTACTAATCAAGAACTAATCGATTTCCACTTAGCACCCACTCTGAGACCGTCTTTCTTTAGTAAACGTACCCACACCCTGTTTCTCGCTATCTTAGATGGATCCCGCACCTGGGTCTTCTACATGTCCCGTAGTTCTGTTTTGCTCCTTCCTTTCCCACCAAACCACCACATCCGCAGGTAAAGTCCCCTGCTACCTCAGGAGATGGTACGCCTGTGTCTATACCCCTTCCATAATCGCCATCCACAGAACGTAACAGTCGTTCCATGCGAGATGGGGGTTCTTCTTCAACCTCATCTATTGCATACCGTGTTTCCGACTTAGCATCCAGTACAACGGCGTGATTAAAGTTATACTTGGCATACGTTTCGACAAACACTTGCGCGCCAACCCCTACGGGATCTCCCGGTTGCTAAGCAGTTTAACTCCTTACCCATTACCGTTATGTAATTTCTGCCTTGGGCCTCGTCCATTGTGACCCCACTGGACGAGGCCCAAGGCAGAAATTACAGCACCTCATATTCCTCTTGGGGGGGCTTACATCCAACGGTAGGAACATTGTATCCTCCAATTTTATTTACCAAATATCCCACCTACTCCCTCCCTCTCCCGTTTCTCCCCTACACGTCCATTTCTTCGCCCTTCCCCTGTGCTCCACATGTACTCGCACGTAAATCAACCCTCCCCTTCCCCTTCCAATCTATAATCCGGCCCCGATCTGAAAAAATCGCAGTACTTTAATATTTCTCTCTCAAAACCCCGTGCCTTTACATCTCTATCCTTTGTCCAAGCTCAACACCGCCTCCCGCGCCGCGCCCGCCTGTATTTACGTATGATCTGCCGCGCTGCTTGCTTCTCCTCCATTCTTCCAGCTTTCTTTCCCTCCCTTAAAATGATGCCGAAGAAGGGTCTCGATGTGAAATATCCATATTATCAGGTATGCTGCCTCACCTGCTGAGTTACCCAGCACATTGTCATTCTTTTGGGGGAATATATTCAATAACTTGTCAAAATAAATTAAAAAAATAACCAAATAACAACTTAGCAAACACTTCTTAAAAACCCCCAGGATTTGTATTTACTCACGGCATCTCATTGAAAAGGCGCCACATTCCGCAACCCACAAAAAACAACGGTCATTCGCAGTTATTGCACATATTCAATTTAATGGTTCCGGTGTGGTCGTATTACTCAGCGGAAAGAATAGATTCTGGATTTGCCCTATCACCACTAAATCTGTTTGGATACCGCGAAAAAGATTTAATCAACTTTTAGCAGTAGTAAATTTGTGCAAATAATTCTTCTGAAACAGACCGTTAAGTTTGCTGTTTTATGGACATCGCTGACTTGGAAGCTTGATGACTGTTATAGATGGCAATTTCACCTTCGCGTTATCGGTTTAGAGTTTCAGTCCAAACAATGACCTTCTTATATCCCTGAATTTTGAGCAGAAGTAGATTTTGCTCTTAGCCGTGCTGTCTTTTGTATTCCATCGTAAGAAGTCGACGGCGTGAACACACAAATTATTTTACCCAGGGTAAGGAAATCAAAAACAAGAGGTTATGATTTTAAGATGAAAGAGCATGATTTAATAGGAGCCGAAATGGCGAATATTTCACTTAGAGAGTGTTAGTATAGAGACGAGCTGCCAGAGGAAGTACTTTCGGCAAATACTATAAACAGCATTTGAGGATTATTAGAAAGGTACATGGATTAGAAATTGTTTTGGAAGCATATGTGAAAACGCGGCCAAATGGGATTAAGTTGTAAATTGGTCCTATGAATGGTCCTATTAAGTTATAAATTGGTCCTTTTTTCTGGATGATCGAAAGCCGCCTCTAACCCCGAAAGCGTGTATTTGTTTTTCATAAAACAGTTTCAAATCAATGTTGGGGGATATTTCGCCGCATCCTCGTTCCTTCCTGAAGTTGGTCTGAGTCACTGCGTAAATAAAGGTGTTGATGCAGGAACAGAGGTGCTGAAATATGCTTGTACTTATTTCGTGAAGGAATCGCGGCTTATCGAAATCACATCCAGTGAAATAGGTATTGCCGAGAATTGGAAAGTATAGTCAATGACCCACGTAGGAAATGTCCCACGTAGGTTATCCACAGTAGCAGGAAACTGGCGGTTATGGCGAATAAAAATATAATGGACTTCCTGCGGTTTGCCCTTTCTGGATCTCTGAGATTTGGGGTCGTTCCTGTTACCGCGAAGTCCCCCCTGCGGACTCAGCTGGCGGCCAAAACGTGCAGACGTAGAGCAGCAGAATCAGACAGAAAGGGGCGCTCGATGTTAAAATGTGATCCAGCCAGTCATAGGCTTTTCATGCAGGTGACGTGCAGTAGCGTAGTGTAATTTCACAGAACCAGGACACACCGTCGAAATTGTATAACGGTTGGTATATAAAGTAAAATAGAATGATTTTTAAACATGTCAGGACACAGACAACAACTATAACCACAACCGCTGTTTTCCCGGTGCAATACCTTGTTTTCAGCTCCAGGCAGCAAACGGCGACAAAACAATCAAAGGTGAAGGCGCCCGTCAGACAAACAGAGCAATCTCTGCTGGCGTTGATCAGCACAGTGCCGACACTGTAAGCGGGGGTAGTGTAGAGAAAACTCTCAATCAGAAAGACCCCTGCTGTTCGGTTCAATATTATGGCGCTAATGATCAGAAGGAGACCAGTCATTGCCATGCCGACCAAGTTGCATGTGATGCATTTGGAGAGCAGGCATCTTCCACGCAAACAGGATCATAATTGCGGCCAAGTTCGCGGTTGATAAATAGAAGAAAGGGGACAATGTGTGGGAGAAACGCCAGAACACTCATAATCTTTGCTTGAAGACAATAGAAACCATTCTTTAACGAACACACCTTGATAATGGTGCGTGTTACAACAATTGTTCAATTACAATCGCTTTCGAGTGACAAACATTGGACCAAGTCAAGAGTATGTTTCGGATTCACCGAGAACTGATGCCAGCGCTTGCACTACTTGAATGTGAAAAATCTGCAGGTAGACCTGCATCTTTGGCAGAGAGTCCAAAATTTATTGTTTTACCACTTGTCACAATGCACGAGAGGTGTCAGTATCAGGTTTTGATGATCCCAACGTGTTAGCAAATGGTTGCTTAAAGTAGCTAGAAAGACAAATTGCCCATTTATATCAGGGAATCAAAAATGCTGGGGAAACTCAGAGGGTAATGGCAGCAACTATGGAGCGAAGAAATACGTGGCGTTTCGGGTCGAGACCCTTCTTCAGACCATTAATTTAGGTGGGAGATTGCAACCTTCGCGTGGTCCGCCCTGTTTCGACCAATGCAATCAACCTGGCATGCACAATCAAATAAGATCAAAGAGCATAAGTTGTCCTACAACTTTCAGCTGTGCACGCCATAGTCAAGAAGAAGAAGAAGACCACTAATATAGAAACGTTTTCGTCATTAAAACCTGTGAAACTTCTTATTTAATGGAATTAATTTAACATAACCCACGCAATGCGCCGAGCAGCTTCTAGTCGCACGTCAAGTTTAGTACCGCACTCCCATTATGCATTATAATTCCACTGTATGTTGAACAAGGTATATTACTCCATTAGAAACTAATGACATGTTATATCTCATGTAACGGCACAAATCAGAATTAAATTTACACCATACCATTCATCGTAGAAGAAATTAGCTGAAAGTGATTTACTTTAGATTTGGCATGTGGTGCAGAAACAGACCCTTCGGCCCACCGACCAGCAATCCCCGCACACTAACACTATCCTGCAGTTACTAGGGACAATTTACATTTATCCCAAGCCAATTACCCTACAAATCTGTACGTCTTTGGAATGTGGGGTGAAACCAAAAATCTCGCAGATAATCCAAGCAGGTCAAGGGAAGAACGTACAAACTCCGTACAGACAGAACCCGGTCAGTATGATCTCGGGTCTCTGGCGCTGTTATGCAGCAACCCTACCGCTACGGCACCGTGCAACCCATTTTTATAGTTTTCTATGGTACATTTAATATATTCACACAACCCCAGTGTTTACAATAAGTGTTTACAATAATACATCCGAATCAGCCCATATTCTCAATTTCAGCATAGGGTGCAATATAGCGTACAAAACGCACGTTTATTCTCATTCATGTATAAACATGATGCAAACTGTGGTAAAAATTGAGAGAACGACAATGAAAGCACTCTTGTGTCATCGGAAGACTTAGCAAAATCCGTTATTCATATTATGTTATTGAATAAGTGAAATTGTATTGAATATGCCAACGTTTGTTGTCTACACTCTACACTGTGAATGTGTCACATTTCCTTATCAACATAGAGAAGCAACTCGCAATTTTCTAATGAATGGTTGTCAGACGGTTTCTGTTTAGATCAGTAATCTCTTGTTAATCAAAAAAGAAAGAAACGGTAAAAGTACAATGTAGTAGATATAAGGATAAATGAACAAATATTATGAGGATATGTAAGAAAGAATACTATAATAAAATATTAGAGAATAATTTAAAAACATATGAAAGGTTTATGGAACGTGCTAAATAGTATTATGAGAAATCGATCCAAAAATACATGGCTACACTGGGTATTTTATTGAGGAAGACAATACAATAAATTGTATGGATGATGTAGTCAATGGTTTTAACAAATTCTTTGTAAATGTGGGACCAGATTTGGCAGGAAAAAAATTAATGACCCAGGAAAAAACAAGAAGGGGCGGATACTGATCTTTGCGATAGAAATACCAGCTCTATCTTCCTTAGAGCAGTCGGAGGAAAATAAATCATCGACACTGTAAGAAAATGTAAAAGCAAATCCTCTACTGATTGGAATGATATCGATATGATTATAATGCAACACGTAATTGAAGAAATTGCAGAACCATTAACTCATATGCAAAGAGTAAGAGTGAACGGCTCCCTTTCAGGATGGCAGACAGTGACTAGAGGGGTGCCGCAAGGCTCAGTGCTGGGACCCCAGCTATTTACAATATACATTAATGATTTGGACGAGGGAATTAAATGCAACATCTCGAAATTTGCGGATGACACGAAGCTGGGGGGCAGTGTTTAGCTGTGAGGAGGATGCTAGGAGGCTGCAGGATGACTTGGATAAACTGGTGTGAGTGGGCAAATGCAAGCAGATGCAGTACAATAGTAAGATTAAACAAGAACTTACCAGTTCGAAGTTTGATCGTTATTTTATGAGGAGTTACGATGAGGGATTACGTGAAGAACCCGCCTCACGCTGGCAACGGCATACTTCAAAGCAGCGGCATGAAAAACACAGAACACCAAAAGCCGGAGTAACATAGTAAGGCTCATAAAAGACTTAGAACTACCATTTGATCATTTATTTTATGAGGGTGGGAGCGGAGGGCACGTAATCCCTCATCGTAACTCCTCACGATCAAACTTCGAACTGGTAAGTTCTTGTTTAATCTTACTATTTTACTTCGGAGTCACGTGAGTGACTACGTGAAGATTTTAAAGCTTTCTGTGTTTTTTATGTCGTAGAATCAATCCATACGACAGTCCGGCTAAGTAAATACATACATGAGAAACCAGACTAATGTTAGATCATTTCACAATTAACTTTTTAATGGTTTAAAGACCATATAATAACCCTCCTTATATCTGAGGGAAAATGATTACAAGTGATAAAAGATAGAAGTGACTACACCATTGATTATAGCAATTAATAGTAAACAAAGCAGGTGATTATAGTGCTCCCAACACCGCGTGTCCAAAGCTTGTCATAGTGTGAACAGGTTTATTGTAGAACTTTGGAAAAGTTTCTTCTTTACTCCACCCTGCGACTTTTAAAATATGCTCGAGAGGTACGTCCCGCCCCTTCGCCGCGGACGTAGCTGCCGCCCTGGTGGAGTGAGATTTGAACACATCAGTGTCTACTCCCGCTAAAACCAACACCTGTTTCAACCATTTTGAGATAGTTTGAACTGAAGCTTTTGTGTGTGGTTTTTTGTGCGTAACCATTAACGCTTTTTCATTGCCTCGAAGGGTGTCAGTAACTTTAATATATTCGTTCAAATGTTTAACCACACACAAAGTAGGATCAATATGATAAGCTTGAAAGGTTACCTTTGTTCCTGATCTCCCTGGTCTGCTTTGTTTGATCAACTCGTAAACATAGAACACAACATTATCTGTAGTCACATGCATACAGTCTAAACGCAACATTTGTAAAGTTTGCACTCTTTGAGCTGAGACCAGTGACATTAACATGACTAATTTCAATGTCAATCTTTCCAATGTCAACCCTTCAATTGGAGTCCATTGTCTAAGTAGCGTAAGTACAATGCTCACATCCCAAATCTCTGTGTATCTTGGTTTGGGTGGATTAATATTAAAGATTCCTTTCATGAATCTAGATATTAATGGATGCGACCCAATTGATCTCTGATCAGTCATAAGCCCTAAATAGGATGACAAGGCACTGCGTGCAGTGTTAATGGCACTGTAACTTAAATGTTGCTGAAAATGCAAATTGGCAAGGAATTCCAAAACATTTGCAATATTTACAGTATCATAAGAAATATTTGACTGTGTGCAAAAGTCTTCCCATTTCTTAATATGTGTCATATATTGCTTTTGTGTGCTATTGCGCCATGATGCAACCATAACTTCCATAGTTTGGTCCGACAATCCCAGCTCCTGTAGTGGTCTGGTCAAAACCTGCAGATTAACAAATTCATATATGCATACAATGGGTAAATCTCTTTAGTTACCGGATTAGTCAAGATATCACTACAGTTAGGAATCGACATATATGGTTCTTTAATCATATTCAGCATTACTGGGAACCAAGGTTGAGTTGGCCAATTTGGAACTACCAATAATCCAGAAGCAGAATCTTGTTGTATCTTCTTCAGGCATCTCTGAATCAAAGCAAATGGTGGAAAAGCATAAAAGAACATCTTTCCCCAGTGTAATGAAAAAGCATCTACTGCTACTGCATCTGGATCGTGTTCCCAAGACACATAAGTAGGCAACTGATGATTAAGCCTAGATGCAAACAAATCTATTTCTGGCAACCCAAATTGGTTTACAATATTCTTAAATATTGCTGGCTTAAGCATCCATTCCGTATTATCTTTAAAAATCCTGGACCTTTCATCTGCTACCACATTGTCCTTACCCGGAATGTAGCTTGCTGAAATCCATATTTGGCGACCAATACACCATTGCCATATCTCATTGGCCAGACAATCACATGATACTGACCTAACTCCCCCCATGTGATTAATGTATGCAACAGCCGTTTTATTGTCTAACTGTATTAACACATGTAGACCTTGTTTAGCACAACAATATGCTTTAAGTCCATAAAAAGCACCCAATAACTCCAAATAGTTAATACCATAAACTTGAAGAAACGCTTCTTCTTGAGCTTTCCATCTACCTCCACAACTGGAGGACGAATCTGTAGCCCCCCATCCGAGAGCACTAGCATCCGTTTGTAAAACCATTTCAGGTTGTTTAATCATGATATTCTTAGCAGCTTGTGGGACATTTTCAACCCACCATTGTAATTCCAACACGGCTTCTTTTGTTAATTGCATAGGCCTGTCAAAGTGACCTGCCTTCTCTTTAAGAGCCCTTATTTGTCCCTTTGAAGATTTTGATAATGTAATGGACCAAATTCCACTGCCGGAAATGCTGCTACCAGTTTCCCAATGGTTTTCGCCACTTCTCGGATGGAGGGATAAGGTTTGTGAATGAGGTAATTACAAGTCATCAAGATGTCATTGGCCTTCTCTGTTGGCAAAGTAACTAACATAGTCACTGAGTTAATTACAAACCCCAAAAAGTTAATTGATTGTGCTGGCTGCAGCTGGGGACTTAATTGGATGAATCAAAAACCCTAGCTTTTCAAACAAAGCTTTAGTAACTGAAACTGAGTGCTCAGCTGACTCTTGAGTATCATTAATGATCAGAATATCATCCAGATAAGCCATAACAATGTGTTTCTGTGCTCTTAATTGGGCTAAAAAACTGGTTTCAACAGTTTTGTAAGGAGTCTTGGAGCCGAACTCAATCCATTTGGTAAAGCTTTTAAACTGCCATAATTGTCCCAGCCAATTAAAATTTTTAAATACCTCCTGAAGCATTGATGAATTGCCACAGAATAATAGGCATCCTTCAAATCAATCTTAGCCATATAAACACCCTGCTGAGATAAGATATTTTGCAGTACTGAATGTCTCCATCTTAAAATGTTTGTATTCTACAAACTTATTCAGATCTGTAAGGTCCAGAATAATTCTGCAACCACCATCTTTTTTATCTCTTCGAAATATATTAGAGACAAATTGATGCTTATGTTCATAAGTCTTTTCAATTACGCCTTTTCCAGATAATTTGTCAATTTCCACATTAATCTCCATTCTTTCCTCTGCAGAAAACACATAAGCATAAGCAGGTCTACTCTGTACAGGAGGATTAACCCCTTCTTTAAAAATAATAATGGCTCCCGAAATGCTTGTAATACATATCGATCAGAAGTAATGTTAAGCCAGGCATTATAAAATTTTTGCAATCTCCCTCCAACTGGGGAGTCATCCACAGTTTCTTTAAGTATATAAGTCTTTAATACCTCTCCGTATGAGCGTGGTGGTCTCCTTCTTCCCGAATACAGGGAAGCACTCGCCCTGCACAGCACGATAGTATTTTCGTGACAAACTTCTGCTTCTATAACGGAAATCGAAACCCCTTCGGGTCGAAAAAACCCTTCTTTGTCCAAAAAACAAAAGGTTTAACATTGCTAAAATATTTAGCTTCTTCATCCAACTCTTTCAGCTGTTTCGGCAGATTTTCTCCAAACAAATACCCAGGAGCTTGAACTCCACTTTCTTGACACAGGCTTGCAAATCTAGGGTGAAATATGGGCCGAATCGCCATTTTCCTCATACAATTAATTTCATAGAATGAATTACATAAGTATCCTTTTGAATCTTTTCCATTTCCAGATTCTCCATTTGCCTGCCATAGGCCGTAATGGCAGCAGAAATTAATTTGAGCACCTTTTGAAACTTCACTTCTTGGGCTCTCATACTTGGAGTCATAGACGTCCATATCATCGGATTCACCGTAGGTACTTCCAATGAGGCACAATTTCTTGGAGCTTTATATAATTCTGATGTTTCATTCATCACAGAATTGTGAAGTTGGTGAGATACCATATAATTTATGTTTGCAGCTAGGATTTCTTCCATAGCCTCACCACTTCCTTCAGGTATAGCAAAATCTTGTGCTATCCAGGCACATTAGGCCTTTTCTTTTTTACTTTGTGGTGTGCTTTCAAAAGCCATATAGCCACCAGCAGGGTCTGCCTTCTGCAGCCCTAAATCAATTGGGATATCATCCCATGAGACTTCTTCCAGCCCAAATCCTGGGTCCGGAGTATCATATTCCCAACTTGGCCCACAGCCATATTCATCATATTCAAACCCCTCAGGGATTTTTTGGGATTCATCTGGGTACTCTGACCCTTGTCTCATTATTGTTTGGAGAACTTTCTCCATATGCTCCATTTTTAGCCACATAGTTTTTATTGTCTGGAGGTCTTTCAGTATCAGAGTCATCAGAAACCACGGGCCTCTCAGATTTCTTTTTGCATATTTTAGGAACATTTTCCTCCGTGGTTATTATTTCTGGAGAATCTGGAAACTCACTATCGGGTAAATCGGCGGCCAACGGTATCGGAACCGGGTCCGCACTAACTTCGCGTCCCGTATTTTTACTTTCACCCCTTTTTGAACATCTTTTTACCCGCGAAAACTTCTTTCCCGATTTCTCCATTTTTCTTTAATAATCAGTGCTCAATCAGCACGTTAACGTGGCTCTAAATTTTACTTTTGGTTTCGTTTGCTGGAGCCACCCAGCGTAACCTAAAAAACGCCCCGGTCTAACTGCACTTACCTGCGGGCCGTTCCGACCGCTGCCGAGGAGCTGCTCCTTACTGCAGCTCCTCCTTGCGCCGTCAGCGTTGACGTCATGCCGTTGCCAGCGTGAGGCGGGTTCTTCACGTAGTCACTCACGTGACTCCGAAGTAAAATGAGGATAAATGTGAGGTTATCCACTTTGGTGGCAAAAAACAGGAAGGTAGACTATTATTTGAATGGAGACCGATTTGGAAAAGGGGAGATGCAACGAGACCTGGGTGTCATGGTACACCAGTCATTGAAAGTAGGCATGCAGGTGCAGCAGGCTGTGAAGGAAGCGAATGGTATGTTGGCATTCATAGCAAAAGGATTTGAGTACAAGAGCAGGGAGGTTCTACTGCAGTTGTACAGGGTCTTGGTGAGGCCACACCTGGAGTATTGCGTACAGTCTTGATCTCCTAATCTGAGGAAAGACATTCTTGCCATAGAGGGAGTACAGAGAAGGTTCACCAGACTGATTCCTGGGATGGCACGACTTCCATATGAAGAAAGGACTGGATAGACTTGGCTTGTACTCGCTGGAATTTAGAAGATTGAGTGGTGATCTCATAGAGACTTTAGGGTTGGACAGGCTAGATGCAGGAATATTGTTCCCGATGTTGGGGAAGTCCAGCACAAGGGGTCACAGTTTAAGGATAAGGGGGGGATTCTTTTAGGACCAAGATGAGAAAATCGTTTTTCACACAGAGAGTGGTGAATCTGTGGAATTCTCTGCCACAGAAGGTAGTTGAGGCCAGTTCGTTGGCCATATTTTAAGAGGGAGTTGGATGTGGCCCTTGTGGCTGAAGGGATCAGGGGGTTTGGAGAGAAGGCAGGTACAGGATACTGAGTTGGATGATCAGCCATGATTATATTGAATGGCGGTGCAGGCTCGAAGGGCCGAATGGCCTGCTCCTGCTCCTAATTTCTATGTTTCCATGTTTCTATACCTGTAATTTTCTCTTTTTCAATCCGGTAAATTTCCAAACAAAATGAAAATGGCAAAACTAATACCATTTCACAAATTACAGGCCTGTTTCTTTACTCTCCCAATTCTCTAAGATCCTTGAAAAACTTTTTATAGAAATACTTGATAATTTCATTGAAAAATATAAGCTTTTCGTCGACAGTCAATATCGATTCCGGACAGACAGATCAATATCTATGGCACTAATGGAACTAATCGAGGAAATCACAAATTGCATAGATAATAAAAAACTTGCAGTGGGAATATTCATAGACTTAAAAAAACATTTGATACCGTAAATCATGACATTTCACTCATGAAACTGGATAGGTATGGCATCAGAGGGGTTGGATTGGATTAGGTGAGAAGCTATTTAAGAAACAGGCAACAATTTGTAGAATTAGGTGCACATAAATCAACTTACTTGAACATAACTTGTGGAGCATCTCAAGGGTCTGTGTTAGAGCCAAAGCTTTTCATAATATACATTAACGACATATGCAGTATCAAATATATTGAAATTGATTATAATTGCCGATGATACGAATATTTTTTGTTCCGGTGACAATTTGAAGCAGCTTTTCGAGGTCATCACATCAGAAATGAATACATTAAAACAGTGGTTTGATATCAACAAATTGTCTCGAAATTTAAGCGAAGCAAAGATTGTGCTATGTGCAAAACATAAAACAAACCCTCAAGCACAATTGAAAATAGATAACACAAGCATTAAAAGAGTATATGAAAATACATTCCTTGGTGTGCTCTCAGACCACAAATTCTGCTGGACACCACATATAAACCACGTCAAAACTAGCAAAGACTATAGCAATATTGGGAAAGTCAAGACACATTCTGGACCACAAATCATTTCATACTCTGTATAATATCTCGGCATTATGCTCTGTATAATGTGAGGTGCTACATCTTGGCAGGACAAATCGAAATAGGACGTACATGGTAAATGGTAGGGAATTGAGGAATGCTGTGGAACGGAGGGATCTAGGAATAACTGTGCATAGTTCCCTGAAGGTGGAATCGCATGTAATTAGGGTGGTAAAGAAAACTTTTGGCGTGCTGGCCTTTATGAATCAGAGCATTGAATATAGCAATAGGGAAGTAATGTTAAAATTGTAAAAGGCCTGTTCTGGAGTACACCAATTCTGGAGTATGGTGTACAATTTTGGTCGCCTAATTATAGGAAGGATGTCAAGAAAATAGAGAGAGTACAGAGGAGATGTACTAGAAAGTTGCCTGGATTCCAGCAACTATGTTACAGAGAAAGGTTTAACAAGTTTAGGTCTTTATTCTTTGGAGCGCAGAAGGTTAAGGGGGGGGACTTGATTTAGGTCTTTAAAATGATGAAAGGGATAGACAGAGTTGACGTGGATAAGCTTTTCCCTTTGAGGGTAGGGGGAGATTCAAACAAGAGGGCATGACATGAGAATTAAGGGACAGAAGTTTAGTGGTAATATGAGGGGGGGAATTCTTTACGCAAAGAGTGATGGCTGTGTGGGATGAGCTTCCAGCAGAAGTGGTGGAGGCAGGATCGATTTTAACATTTAAAAGTAAAGTGGATAGGTATATGGACGGGAAGGGAATGGAGGGGTATAGTCTGAGTGCAGGTAGATTGGACTAGGGGAAAATAAATGGTCGGCACGGACTAGAATGGCCGAGAGGGCCTGTTTCCGTGCTGTAATTGTTATATGATTGTTAAGTGGTTATAATACACTCATATTGCCATATCTGAGTTACAGTGGGGAGATATGGGGGTAACACCCTACAAAACCAACCTACAGCCGTTATGTACATTACAAAAAAAGAGCAATAAGAATGATCAATAACATTAGATATCTTGTACATACCAATTTATTATTCTTAAAGTCACATACACTGAAGTTCACCGGTCTGGTTACATTTAAGACTGCACACATCATGTACAAAACAAGCAATAATTTACTTCCAGGAAATATACAAAAACTGATTATGAAAAGACAGAGTGGGTACAATTTGAGAGGGGAATATAATTTTAAAATAGTCAATGTCAGAACAACTCATAAAAAGTATGTGTATAGCAATCTGGGGGGTGAATTTGTGGAATTGTGTGGAACAGGAGATACAACTTAGCACAAGCATAATTCAGTTTAAAAAGTTGTAAAACAACGCTTTTTTAAAAGAATATTTGGATGAGGATAGGTGATTGTGAGTGGGATATTTGTTATACTGATTTGTATTGGGAAAGGGCGATTATAGGGTGGTGGGTTGTATATATGACTAAGAGATACTGTATAGTATATGAGGGTTTTTTTTTTGTTTTTTTTTTTCTCTCTTTTTTTGTATGGCTTTGTAAATATGTGATTATTGTATAAATGTAAATAATTTGGTGTACATATAGCTGCTGGTGTACATATGGTGTACATATAGCTGCTAAATGTGTATAAGATAATTAGAAGCAGCTGAATAAGGGGTGGGAATTAATAAGCTTTGGCTTCTTCCATTTTCATTTATTTATAGATACTGTTTGACACTTTATAAATATTCTTGTTTTTTTGTATGGTGTTTCACAGTTGCTTTTTTATTCTTTTATTCTGTTCGAAATAAAGAATAAAATAATAAATAAAAAATGTATAATAATAATAATAGTACTTCATAAACCTATAGTGTACGGCTGACGGCATTTTGCGATGTAAAATCCATTAATACACGGAAATATAAGACGCTTTTGTTATTCAACGCAGCAGGATTAGTTTTGTCATGTTTAGGTGAGAATTATAAACAAAACATTAGAACAGCAATCATTGCCAGATGAAATGGAGTTCAGACATACTCCAATAAACAAAGGAAATCGCTTTAAATTATTTTACATTAAAACATGTGATAACCGTTACAAATATTTGCCCCCAATCACAGGTGCAAAGGAATCAGGAAGGACATTGATTATGATGTAATGAATTTTGGTCTACTTTGTCCATCCTGCCGGCTCGTTTTAAAATAATTATTAACTCGGCACCAGTGTTGTGTACTGACCCCACTTTCGTTTATTCTATTAATACGCCGCCCTCTGTCAATGCTTTAATTACAAAGAACAGCTATTTGGCTGCAAGAAAAGGATAGTAGATAGCGTATACTAGACGACTTGCTGGTCCATGCATTTTCCATGTGAAATGACCATGTAATCATATAACCATATAACAATACAGCACGGAAACAGGCCCTCTCGCCCTTTCAGTCTGTGCCGACCATTTGTTTTCCCCTAGTTCCATCTACCTGCACTCAGAACATACCCCTCCATTCCCTTCATGTCCATATACCTATCCACTTTACTTTTAAATGTTAAAATCGATCCTGCCTCTACCACCTCTGCTGGAAGCTCATTTCACACAGCCACCACCCTTGAGTAAAGAAGTTCCCCCTCACGTTACCCTAAACGTCTGCCCTTAATTCTCTTGTCATGCCTCTTGTTTGAATCTTCCCTACCTCAATGGGAAAAACTTATCCACGTCAACTCTGTCTATCCCTTTCATCATTTTAAAGACCTCAATCAAGTCCCCCTTAACCTTCTGCGCTCCAAAGAATAAAGACCTAACTTGTTCAACCTTTCTCTGTAACATAGTTGCTGGAAACCTGGCAACATTCTAGTAAATCTCCTCTGTACTCTCTCTATTTTGTTCACATCCTTCTATAATTAAAGCGACCAAAATTGTACACCATACTCCAGAATTGGCCTTACCAATGCCTTGTACAATTTTAAACATTACGTCCCTACTCCTATATATTCAATGACGACTATTCTCCCAGTGACATATTTCAATCCATGATAGTTTCAATGTGCTCCACATTTATGTGTTTGGATATCTCCGGCGGGGTAATTTAGAACATATTAGTTATAGACTTCTGAACAAATAAATATGTGATGCATTTACATGCGAATATTCCCGCTGGACATAATGGAATAGTGGATGAAAAATGTTTATCAAATCATGAAAGAATAGATCGGATAGATTCAAATAGTTTATATTGCCCAGAGTAGTTGAATCGATGACCTGGGGACATAGGTTTAATGTAAAAGGGGAAAATATTTAATACGATTCTGAGTGGTAATCTTTTCACACATATGGTGGTGGGTGTATGGAAACAAGCTACCAAGAGAGGCTGGGAATATCCCGTTTAAGAAATTGTTGGAAAAGGTACATGGATAGGATAGATTTGGGGGGAGCATGTTGGCCGGTGTAGGGCCGAAGGGCCAGTTTCCGTGCTGTATCTCTCTATGATTCTATGATCAGAAAATGACGATGATCAATGGAGAAAAAATATGAAGGCTGCAGAGGAGCTGAGTTTTATTAAACCTTGTCGCTTTATGCCTCTGTCCCACTTAGGAAACCCGAATGGAACCCTCTGGAGAATTTGCGCCCCACCCAAGGTTTCCATTCGGTTCCCGGAAGTTCCCGGAGGTTTTTGTCAGTTTCCCGGAGGTTCCCGGAGGTTTTTCGCCGGAACATAGAAGAAGCGGAAACCACTTTCGGACTATTGGGGCGACTGACAAAAACCTCCGTGAACCTCGGGAACCGCACGGAAACCTTGGGTGGGGCGCAAGTCTCAGAGGTTTCCGTTCCGTTTTCCTAAGTGGGACAGTGAGCATTACTTTCCGATACGGTGTCACTTTCCTTCTGATTTGCGTCATAATTGTGGGGCAATATTTTGGTGGATGTCTTGTCTGGTAAATTCCAATGATAAGATTGGAATTCGTATTTAAGTGGAGACCTAAAAAAAAAGAAAACAGAACTTAAACAACATCAGGGTTGGCATTGCATGTGCTGGACCTAGTAAGTCCATGCATCTTGCCGGATGCTATGTTATTCTCTCTTGGATACTTATCTTGAACATCAATCGAACAAAGAACAGCGGTGTATGTCTGCCGCACTCAGTTAAGGAGCGCACCCACATCAGCGAGTTTGATTTAAGTAAGTGACTTGCTGCAAAAATTATCGGTGACCCCTAAATTACACATGCTGTCCTGTTGATCGCCGTACTGCAGCTGTTGTTGAAGAGCCACGTAGCTAAACCCCACCTTCATCTCCTCTGTTTATCTGGGCTGACGAGTACATCGAGATAATTAATCAGAGGAGGAACTGGTTTTTGCTGTCATTGCAGTCATGTGGGGACATATCCAAAGGATTGGTTTGGACGAAACACAAATAGCTCTGCCAACACAAGCTGTACACGCTCGGAAAGGACGTTGATAGCATGAGCACAAAGCTGACTGAGTATTACAACTGTGAGTCTAGGTGAGTTGTTGCCACTTTCGGACAGGATGATTAAACACGCCAAAAGTGAACAGTCAAGACCGATACACTATCACGGGCTACAAAACGAAAGGCGAGCTGTATCGCTGGCCAAACAAATAGTATCCGACCCTATTGAACGTCACTGTACGAATATACGCACGATTTTAATAGTAGGTCAGCGTCGGATTGCCACGCAACCCGCCTGTTCTTGGATATGCTTGCACCACCGTTACTGTGGCAGGCCAGCCCTTCTGAAAGTACTTCAGCGGAAAGCAAATGGGCTCGTTCCATGGACAATTGTAGCTGGTAGGACTACTTGTAGCTGGGAAATGTTGGCCGACGTGGGCAATTTGGGCGAAGCGCCTGTTTAGAACACTGTATCACGCCATGACTCTATGACTATGAGTCGCTGGGCCTTGCCATCGGCACCTGTGCAGAGCAGCAGGCAAATTAATTCACAAACATCTTTCAACTTCTTGCGAATCCCAACTCGCTGCCAGAGTTCCACAATCAAAACCCGGTGCAAAGAAAATTGAGGTGTCCTAATGACCCACCGTCCAGTGGCTCTGATATCCACCACCGTCCAGTGGTTCGCGAGACAGCTAATGGCGTATATGACTTCAGTGCGGCTTTCATAAACGCATGTAAACTCACTCTAATCTCATGGACCTAGGATTCAGCTCCCCACTGTTCGCCTTTCTGAGACACAGCTCACGATTATGAGGATATGTAAACAACATGCTATCCACAATGATTCTCGACTTCCACAATACTAGACCGTCTATGGATGCGGTTCAGGTCCCATTCTAAACTCTCCACTCTCGCAAATGGACGGGCCAGATTCAGATCTCCTTCTGTCTACCGTTTGCAGTCTCTGGTGGGCCGAATCATGACAAATGAACGGACATGAAGTATAGGAGGCTATTGAGAACGCAGTGACCTGGTGCTTGGACAATCATTCGCGCAATGTAAGGTAGACGCTTGAGACTCGTTATTCACTGTTGGAGCTTGTGGAGTACAAAGCGAAACAACATCAATAGTGGGCTTGGGCATAATAGAGTATTTCAGCTTCCTTGATAGTAACATTACCCTGATCTTTCGAGGTCCAACACATTGACGCGGACAGCCACGAGGGACATCGAGACTCAATTTACGTGCAGACCTGAACGTTCTGCACGGCTCCATTGACATTTAACTTATGCAGATGCATCGTGGAAAGCGAAATGTCAGATTGCTTTCTGATAGAAAGTTCTGGGGAGAGAAGCAGGCCTTCGGGCCCCACGAGTCCTTATCAAACTCGACCCACTCTCCCTTATCACTTTCACATCAATTCTCTACACTTTGATCATAATTCATTGGTTTTTTTTTGACAGCATTGAGAGGGGGGAGATCAAAAATTGCGAGATCTCCTCTTGAACACTGTCTTCTATGGATTATTTCACATAATTTGTGAATAAGGGTGATAGGTGCGACTCTCAGTCGACACGGCCATGGCTTTGCTTCTGTGGATATCCGGAGTGCGCTGTTTACTTCGTTGAACGAACATTTCTCAGCTAATGTATTAATAACATCCATCAATTAACGCTTTTCAGTCGGTTCAAAATCCAGTGTGATATTAAATTTCCGTTCAGCCTTTCTCATCTGCAACATATCTGACATTGGCCTGTGGTGCTCGCTTCACCAAGTTCTTCAAATGCTCCCTAATATTGCATAGATTCGCCACAATATACAATTCAATTAGCAGCGAACTCTGTCGGCATTCAAGCGCATGTACAGATGTTCAATAGATGTTTGTGTTGAGGAATATTTCTGCCTCCACCCACATATAAGGCAGTTGCGCTTCCAAATCGCAAATACTTATTGGGTAAAACATACTTCTTCTGATCCCCTATAAAACTCTTACTCTGATATTAAGCACATGGCCTCCTCCATTACATACCCAAATCATATTTATTATTATGTATCTGATTCTTATTAGGCACTCCCATGCACGGATTAGGTTGATTGTTGGATGATGAGCCATGATCATATTGAATGTCGAAGGGCGAATGTCCTGACCTGCTACTATTGTCTATGAATACGTATATTGTCGGTCAATAATATCTCACGGTTTTGCATACCATTATGACATTTCATTTATTTGTGATTGACATTGCACAGAAAAATATATTCATTAAAAATTTATGGTATAAACAATACGAGTTACTCCTTAACTAGAGGGGGACCAGACATTCTGCAGGCAGGTTTGCTAGGGCTACACCTGTGGGTTTACACTAAATAGTGGGGGGCGGGGATTGGACAAAGTTTGGAGTGTAAAAAGTGGAGTTGAAGTGGGAAGTGGCTACAGGACAAATTACAAAAGATTCTCGAATTCATGGGAAGGACAGCTTGAGAATGGACAAACAGAGTAAGATAATATCAGGGCGGGGTCGGGGGGGGAAGTGAATTACGGAGGTCAAAGTACTGTATCTGAATGCGTGAAGTATAAGGAATAAAGAGGACCAGCTTGAGGCTCAAGTTAGAAAACTGGCAAGTATGATGTTGTGGGAATTACCGAGGACATGGCTGCAGGGGCTATGGCTGGCATTGAATAATCAAGGGTTACCTCCTATCGAAAAGACAGACCAGGGTGCCCCGCGCGCAGGAGGGTGTGTGGTTTTTTTTGGGGGGGGGGGGCCTGGTTTTTTTTGGTGAGGAATGTTAATTCTGGTCCCTTGCAAGGGGTGATATTTGAAAACAGGAAGATTGTGGAGTCAGTATTGGATAGAACTAAGGAATTGTAAGGTTAAAAAACACCCTAATGAGGACTATCTACAGGCCCCCAACAGTAGCCTGGACATTAGGGCGGCAAGTTCAATCACGACCTAAAATGGCATGTAGTAAAAGTTATGCTGTGGGTTGTTATGAGCGATTTAACATGCAGGTAGACTGGAAAAAGTAGGTTGTACTGGGACCCCAAGGAAAGGCACTTTGTAGAGTGCCTTTGTGATGGGATTATTGAACAGGCTTGGATCCCACCAGGGAGGAAGGCAATTATGGGTTTTAGATGTTATGTAATGAACGGATTTGATAAAGGACAAGAGGTTACTAGTAAGATTAAACGAGAAATTACCAGTGTTCTTTCGTCCAGTGCCATTTTACGAAATGTCTCGACCCGTTGCACTGAGGCCAGTTGCCATTGAGAATAAGAACTCTTAGAGAGCCGGCGAATGGTTAGGATGTAGCTGTGCCCCCTGGGGAAAGTAATGTTAATATTAGTCCTTTGTCCATACTTCCGAGTTACCGGCCCTGGGATAACTTGTATGAAAGATATCCTAATATCTGGAGAGGATCGAAACGTGAAAGTATAAGGAATAAATCCTTTTTCTGGAAATCGGAACGTGAGCCCGTTCTTGTGTGGGTCCCACCTGCTGCAGCTAATATGACAGATAAGCACGTAGCTACTGGCGAGGCAGCCACCCGGTGATACCTTTTTCATTCCAACCACATCCGAGATATCCTCACGCCTTAGTGAGTCAGCTGCCCTCTGCTGCCTTAGATGGATATTCGCTCACCTCTGTCTTCTGTAGTCTGCTTTCGTACATTTTTACCTCAATACCGGACAGTGACAGGCAATCTGCGAGTCCCCATCTTTTCGCCGCAGGGCGGCACGGTGGAGCAGTGGTAGAGTTATGTATTACAGACGCTTGTAGCGCAGGAGAGCGGTTCTGATCCTGATACGGGTTGTTGGCTGTATGGAGTTGCGGACGTTTTCCCCGTGACCGCATGGATTTTCCCAGCATTCATCGGTTTCGTCGTACACTCCAAAGACGTACAGGTATGTGATTGATTGTGATATGTGGTATTGGCTCCCGAGTGTGTTTGGATGGTTCTAGTGTGTGGGGATCACTGCTCGGCGCGGACTTGCTGAGCCAGAGGACGTGTTCTGGGCGCCCCCAAAAAAAAACCCTTTGGGGGTATCTCTAAAATTAAAAACTGAAACCTCCGCATCCACATATCCTCCGACATTGCCATCACGTACCAACTGGTATCCAACACCAATCACATCTTCCCATCAATCACTCGTTTCGGTCTTTGAGGAGATATCTCCATCCTCAACTCGGCCTTTTCTATGTTTCTCTCAGGTTGTGTCTTACATACTGGCACCAGTTATTTGAGGAGATGGAAAACATTGACTCGATTCGTTCGCTCTCTCTTGCTCTCTCTCTCTAACACCCCTCCTCTCCCTCTCTATTGCTTCTCGATGTGTTATCTAG
The DNA here is from genome assembly GCA_035221665.1 of Okamejei kenojei. Classification (NCBI taxonomy): domain Eukaryota; kingdom Metazoa; phylum Chordata; class Chondrichthyes; order Rajiformes; family Rajidae; genus Okamejei; species Okamejei kenojei. The sequence goes on from JAVHYY010000782.1 coordinate 51,021, forward strand.
CCTGGTGATCGCAGTCTGGAGCGAGCAGCGAACGGACCTTTCAGCCATATAGATCAATAGGACATCGACATGCTCCATGGACGTAGCCAATGACGGAATCAGGTCTTTGAGAAACTGTTTAGTCGGTACTCGAGTATGCACACCCTCTCACCATAAGCTCTTTGTATAGTCATAGTATAGAAATCACCGCAATAGACTTTCCTTGTCTAGTTGTACTCTGCAGGTGAACACTCACCCGCCCATTATTTAGTTATCTTTGGTCATACATCCTCCCCACACTGATCTTGTCCAGTGTATACACCGCAATTCTGATGCCAATCCCGCGTCCTCATGGCTGCCCGAATCCAGTGCTGGGGGTTTCCTCGCGCAGAGCACCGGTTCTTCGGTTTTCATTCGTCACATGGGGACCTCGAGCCTTCAGTGGGTCGGTGGGTTTATCGTCACATCAGGAAGAGGCAGTGAGTCCGGGTAGTTTCCCTCTGCCAGTCCCACACTCCCCCTCAACAGTAAATGTGTTGCCTTCAGGAATCCATGCCCGCATCATTTTCTCAATCCTCCTGGTACGGGCCCTTCTTCCCCCATCCCGGCCCGCTCTCTGGTCTGTCGCTTCACTCCCGCCATTTCGCGCGCCCCTTCATCCTGCCCTCTGTCCTATCATTAGCGCTCCCGTTTTGTCAATTTTGGCGACCCTTTTTACTCCTCCGTCTACCATCACACCGTTACCTATTAGGCCATGTGCTTTCATTTTCCCAATAAGTCTCCTCAATGCCTTGCTCATTCCTCCCACCCTCACTTATTTACAGCACTCCATCCTTCTCCGCTTCCTCTCAAGCCACTCTCCCACAAGCGTTTATTATGAGTGGGTTTAATATGAGTAGCGGTTTTTGTGTCTTCACAGAGACATGCGCACATTCGCTGCAAAAGTAATATTACATCATGAGTCGAAAGTTTGAGGATCTCAAACCAGGCAAACGAGAAGCATATGCATCACAGGGCTCGATGTAGTTATAGTTAAAGTAGATTGATAATGAGTATGTGCACTGCGGATATTATAACAGGTATTATATGATAGCTGGTATATGATATATCAGGCACTCGATGGACTTATAAAACCGGACAACACTTTTCATATAA